>CAJHQP010001425.1:0-116134 GCA_905132765.1 Moricandia arvensis | reverse complement strand
GCACCCTTCTATATATAGGACGGTGTACAGGACGGAAAGGGAGAAGAGAGAGGTTGTGATGCACCAAGATTGTAGCCATTGGTGCTTGTCGGGTGTACCAGACACTGGAACCAGCTCTTGTATATATCTCTGTTAAAAGGCCGGTATCGCGTCTAAGTGGTAGGCGAAAGTCCTTTGGCTTTGTATTATTTTTTTGTATGTTTACGGTTATGAAATGGAGTATAAACGTAGCACATTTATATCAATGCACCTAAAATCACACTTTTCCTGGTTGGTATGGATTTGGATATTGGCTATTGCTTTGCATTACTTTGGAATATATATATATATTACGGTTGTGAAGTATAAAGGTAGCACATTTATATCAATGCACCAAAAATAACATTTTTACTGGTTGGTATGGATTTGGGTATAGGCTAAGGCTTTGCATTACTTTGGAATATATGGAATTTATTTCTCATTTTACATTGCAAGGTTACGTTTGAATTATCTTAAACGTTGATAAAAAGAAAAGAATTATCTTAAACCCATCAGTTTATAAGGAATGTTTTTATTGTGTAATAATATGCATTTAGTTGATATATATAAGAGCTACATAAATCTTAGTTCATGTATATGTATTTAGTCAAATAAGATGGAGCTTGACCAAATAGGCTTATGGCGTGTGTATAAGTATTCTTTAAGATGTTAAACAATCAAGTTGCTCCCTTACTTCACATGGTGTCAGAGTTTTTGGCTACAAAGTTTCTACTTGTCTACAAAGTTCTTAGAGTTGCAGTACTTAAGTTTCTAAGTGGAGAACAAGTTCTCAAAGCTAGTTGCAAAACTGAGTGATACAATGGTGGTTTCACGTATCCTTTGGTTTCTTCTGATAATAGCATGGTTGAGTTAGTATTTCATATGGTGCTAAATATTCTTTCAAAGGTTTTGTTAGAGTTCGAACTACATTTTTGTGATGTGCAATTTATTGACTTATTTGCGGTAAAGGTAATTGAAGAAACACTTAACTTAAAAAAGAGATCTCATCACATAAATTCACTTCACGAGGAGAGTGAGTATCCTTTCACCTGGGGAACAAATTTTGAAAATGTCGGATCTCATGCAGTATCCAAGAAATGGGCACGTCATCCATTAATACCGCCACAACTTCAATCAAGTTAAGCCTAAGTTCAAAAAAAAAACTTCAATCAAGTCGATTTGAAACTACAGTAGTCAAATAATTGAAACCATTTCCTTGCCTAAACTATAATAGCTCCTGCTTCCAAAACCATAGAACGCATGTAAAAGTTTATACTCCCTCCGTTTCACTAAGTGTCGTTGTAGAGATTTTTTTTTTTACAAAATAAGTGTCATTTTCGACTTTCGATGCAAAATTTTATTAGTTTTATAGTGTAATTTATTTTTTTATTGGTTGAAATATGGTTAGGTGTATAGATAATTATGTTCTTTTTATAGAAAATATGTAAAATTAATTATTTTTTTAATCCGTGTGAACAAAACTAAAATGACACTTAATATAAAACAAATAGAGTATTACACTAACCAATGTTTTTAAGGTAGAACCGAAAAGTTTTAAAGAACTTTTTGAGATACCATCTTTATTTATAAAAGAAAAACATCACACTACTTTTTGTATATAAACTGTCATACTTTAAATCCGAATTAAAAATGTACAATTTATTAAAGTTTTTTTTATCATTTATCTAAATTAGAATACAACAACAAAATAATAACCAATTAATCTGATTTAATTAGTTTGAAAAATTTATGTTAGTGTATTAATCTTCTTATTTTATTGAAAGTTTTCCTTAATCCTTTTTATTGACATGCATCCTTAAAAGATTCCTAAAGAGCTTAATTATGCCAAATTAAACAAGGGTGGGGGGGGGGGATTTAATAAGCCAAAACCCTTACATTGTAGCAAGTCATTATAAGTATAAAGAATGAATGATTGTGAAATCATTACTCTTTCATGTACCAAGGATCAGCATATCGCAGTATCACCCATTCACATCATTATCTAGCTTGAAAATATTGTAGGTTAAACTAAATTATGAAATATGGATCCCTAATAAGGGTAGACCTCGGATACAGAAAAGTGGAGATGATTTAACTTTTCGACCCTTCGAATGTAGAAAAAAAAAAAATACAAAATACAGAAAACTCATAACTCTCCAGTTAATTGAAAGTTTTGAAACTAAAAGATAGAGGGGCAAAAGATGTTATACATTTTTGGTTAATACATGTTCAGGCTAATTAAGGCCTTTTGGAAGTTGAGATGGTTGTTTTCATTTGATACGCATGAACATGCAATACATAGTTGGATCGTACTGATTTAACCCTATAAAATAAATACTCTACTCCAATCAAAAGAGTTTTAGATATGTAACGACAGAAAAGGTAAAAAGGCACAAATTAAATAACCATCAGTTTTACTGAAAAAAGCAAATTATACAAGAACATCGAGTTTCAATAACCTTACCTAGTGCTGTCTTAACTTGTACCATTGTGGTCTTTGTATGAATCGAAATTAACGAAGAAAGCGCTAAAGAGTAACGAGCTAAACTAATGAAAAACTGATTTTATATTTAAGATTTATTATAAACTTAAATTGGTCAGAGAGAGGAGAAAATTATGATTAGAATGAAGGGGCTGTAGCTTTAAGTATGAAGACGGTCTCGAGATCCGGTGGAGAGAAGAATTCTCTAGTGCCGCTGTAGCCAAACTTAGACGATGCTTTTCGTTTCTTTGGAGGCGGAGGACACGGAAAAACCGTCGGTATTCTAAAGGAAGCCGCCGTTGGAGTCGTCGGCCACTGATCTTGATGAACGTCACCTTCCGTGTCGGCTACGGCAGTTAAAGGGAGGCTACTCGGAAGTTCAACGTTGAACTGGTGGTGGGTCTTGCCGGAAAGTCCCATAAGTTGTTAGAGAGAAAGAGGTTTTTAAGGGGAAGTGGTTTTTAAAAAGGGATGGTTTTAGGGTTTAGATCAGTTTGTAACTATAGAGAATGTGAAAAGAATACTGAAGCATGTGATTTCAACAGCGACTTGAAGAAAACGGATCCGTGTCGATTCGGTTATTTTTGCTTAGTTAAAATAACGTAATATGATACTAGTAATTTTGTTTCTGTAAATTCGTATTTTTTTTATATTTATTTTTCTGGTTTTAGACAAACATTCAAAGAATCGAGAGGTTGTGAGATTGGGTATACAATGCATCTTTATTAAATGTGAGAGATAGATTCATTTTTAGCATTATTTTGGATTATATATACATGAAAAGTGGACCATAAGTTAAAAGCGAATACTCCCTTTTTCATATTAAATATCGTTGTAGAGATTTTTTTTATTACGAAATATGGTTAGGTGTATATATAATCGTGTTTTTATAAAAAATATGTAAAATTTTTTTTTAATCCGTGTGCAAAAAGTTAAAGTGACACTTAATATGAAACATAGAGAATAATATTTATCAACAACGTAATCTTTTGGTATCTCTATACATCAGTAACATGGAACTCTAAAGTATGGTTTCCATCATTATAAAACCCAAATAAATTATTGAACAACGAGACTAGAACCTTATATATATATATCGATGAATAAAGTTCCATTAACGATGTAGATAACTTTATAGAAGTAAATATATCACAATTGAAAATATATCACAATTGACCAGGTGATTGTGGTCTAGTGGTAAGGAGGCGGGGCTGGAACTCTAAAACGTTTCAGTTTTGATCCATCTGTTGCACGAAACTAAATCACAATTATTTTGGTCAGTTTACACGGATATGAGCTCATGCTTTAAAGTCTATTTGAATACGTCTCTCCATAAACTTGAGATACCTCCAAATTAATCAAAAAAAATATATTACAATTTATTTTTGTATAAGTAAAATGAGTATATCCGCATAATATTTAATATACTAGTACGGCTATCGTTTTGAATGGTGACGAGATGGTTTAAATTGAATTACAAATGGGACTTGTTAGGCAAGAGGAAGGCAATGATCTTCGAAGTTATAAATAAAACTATTGATGACTAAAACCAGTTGTGAAAGAATGTATGTATGATCCTTGAAAAATGAAGAATGTGTGAGAGTGAGTGAACACATGGAGCAAATAGGTTTTTATGATACTAAAGGAACCCGAGGAAACGCATGACTCTAAGCCTCATGAATTTAATTTACACATACTCCTTTTTAGTTATTACTCCCTCTGTTTTGTTATAGATGACGTTCTATCATTTTTGTCATGTGTCAAATTACTTGACGTTTGAAAACTTCTAGGTAGAATAAAGTGATTTTTTACTTTGTTTACCCTTTCATTTTCTGGATTATTTTCCAGTCAACTTGTTTAAGTTTCAGTGTTGTTTACCTCGTAGTGTGGGATTCCAATATATGAACATTGTCGGTCAATCTAGATATTATTTATAAATTGCCATCACCTCCACTATATAATCCTACGGTACAACAAATGTTTCTATACAAATGAAGATGAAAGAAACCAAAAAAGAAAAAGAAGCCGAAGAGAAAGAAGAAACCAAAGAAAAAGAAGATCTACCTGTTTACAAGATTTTTTATCGTGTCAGTCGTGATTTTGATTTGAATAAATTGTTTTTTTATGATGTAGGAGAACTTCACCCTGACAAAGCAACTGAAGAAGTTCTACTCGAAATGTTGAAGATTCATCTCCCACATTCTTTTTAAATTTGAATGTGATATATCTTTGCAAGTTATTTGGTAATAATAAATATGTGAAATATAATTTCACATTTCAATATTTTGTTATTCATTTGTTTTATTCAAGTAATTTTTAACATAAATTAAGTACTAACACAAAACTAGTTTTAAAATGTGACCATGTTAAATTAATATTTATACCATCTTTGTTTATTTTTTAAAAATGTTTTTACTTTGTATACGCAAGTGGCTAGATTATAAATTTAATTGGTATTTCCCATCATTAAAATAATCAGAAAAATAAACAAAAAAATCACTAATGAATAATAAATCCAAAAACAATTCTGAACAAATTAAAAAACCTCAACAATGAATTTAACAATAAAGATAATAAAATTATGACGATGATGCTAGGGTATCTATTACATTTTGGACCAGTGACATATCACAACAAATTTGAAGAGGAAGACGATCTTCTCTATCAAGTGTCGATTTTTTCATATGTGGGATTTTATATTTGTTTGCTCCTCCAACTTTCATGATCTCTTTCATGCATGATTGAAGGGTCAAAAAAAATATAGTTTACCTTTTTTGTAGGGTATTGACCAAATGATTCTTCCACGGCATGAACAAGATCTTCTATGGTTTTCGGACATGTCTTGTGTTGTAGTGACTGAATGGCACTAAAAAATCCAAGATCTAAAATATTTAGATCCGGTGAATTTGGTGGCTGACACATTAAACGGATATCAGAACCGTTTTTGCAAGCAGCTTCTTGAAACTCTTTATCACCACACTCAACATGTGTCCTTGCATTGTCTTGTTGAATGAAAATCGTCTTTCCCCGATCTTCAATTGGCCATCTTTCATGGATTAACGGAATGACTTTTTCAATCAAAACTGCTTTTATATCTTCTCTTTTCACTGAGTTTGATGCCTTTAGTTCCAGAGTTCCGGCTTCTCTGTTTTTGCTTCGTCTTTTAGCTGGTTCCAGAGTCACAAAAGGAAACACTCCTATTTTCCCAGAAAATGTCTCATTACCTTCCTCATCAAATCTCGGTCGAGCCATCGCCGCTAAAAACATAACTTTCTCAATGTAGTTTTTACTTTGACATGTACGATGTGGCACCTCTTCGTCGAGAAGTAGATAATACTTTTCCGTCTTCTTTGTCATGTAAAACCATTTTTCATCAATATGTACAATATTGTACATATCAATGAATTTTGGTTCATGAACCAAAGAGTCCTTTTCCAACATGGACAAACAAAACTTTAACCGATCTTTCATGTTCTCTTCTTTTAGATGTGGTTTGATCGCATTAGTATGACGTCGAATCGTACCTTCTTTGACATGTCTATGCAATGTTGAAGGAGCAATGCCTAAACCCATCGAAAGTGATCGGAGTGTCGTTCTCTTGTGAAACGGAATGTCGGTGACTTGATTCAAATCAAGTGGAGTTTTCTTACGGCCACATCGTCCTGATTTTTTGTGGGACACATTGACGTCTTCACCATTTGAAGTTTCTTTTGCTTGTTTCCAAATCCGTTGCACCGTACGGATAGGTACCAAAAATAAATCAGACACTTCTCGAGTAGTGTTTCTTTTTAGTTTACCATCTACACTTCTCTCCAATAAAGCTTTATAAATGTCCCATCTCTCCGTATTTGAGATATTGTTCTTTTTGCCATTTGGAACTTGATCATCTGTTCCTGCATAGAAATATAAATAATAAAATTTGGTAATTAATCATCTGAAACGACACATAAGCTAATAAAAAACAAAGAAACATATGACACAGATGAAAATATTAGAAACAAAGGTGTATTTGATTTTGAAGGTAGTATAAATTATTTAACATGTACGAGTATACAATACACATAAAGAAACAAACAAAACAGCCATTGTTGACTTATTGTTTGAAAGTTGTGATTGTATATAACTTTAAAATAAATCAACATAAAAATTCAGAACATACTGTATAAATCAACGTACACTGAACAAATTAGATATATGAATAGAAATATCACAAATACAATAATATTAATTCAAATGTAAAATTACTAGATCAATCCAAGTTCGATAAAAAAAATATGCTATGGATATACCTGAGTTTATCTCAGCAAAAAAACTGTTGGAGTCCATTGGAGTAGTAGCCATTGCCACATCGTCATTCTCGTTACCGAATCCGTCTACTTCATCTGGCGTTTGGTTCAAATCAAACAAAAACTCACTATTTTCTATGAATGGAAGATTGAGATCAAAGTTCGAAGTCATGAGTGAATTTGTGATTCATTAGATTGTGTTTTGTCAATATATAGGCATTATTTGTTTAGTTTGGCTCCAATCTTAATTTTAAAACTTTTTGTTTTCGCTCCATGTTTAAAAATTTTGTTGAAAAGTTTACACAAAACTTATATGTTCGTGTGTTCTTAGATCAACATATAATGTTGACTAAATTAACTGAGCATTTATTCATTTGCGAGAAATATTATTTTGTTAAATACGTAAGACTAAAATTGATTGGGATTAGTAACATTTGATTTGACTAATAAATGGCTAAAAAGGACAAAATAGACAATAGATTAGCTTCCTAAATAAGTGTGCAATCTCCTAAAACGTCATCTATAACAAAACAGAGGGAGTACTATATTCAAGCCTTGTATATATCATTTTCCGTGCAAGTATTCAATGAAGTAACGAGATGGAGAGAGTCTCGTTATCTTGGTCAATCCTAGTTCTATTTGAAGACTTGATCAACGTTTGACCCCTTTTATTTTTTTCAGTCAGCCATTACAAAATCAAACACTCTGTAGCTCTTTACTTCCTTTACGGTGCGATAGTGGAAAAGAAATTGGTGGATTTTTTTCTCCATGTGAATTTTATCAAGGCTGATCTTACTACCATCTCAAAGCCGGGCAATTTTTTTTGGTAACCCGGGTCGACAAGCAAATTTATTAAAATAATTTTTTCATTCTTAGATTTCTTTTTTATTTTTCATTGATAATATTTCTTTTTTTTTATTTTGAATATATGTTAAATTTATTCAAAGAAAACCCCTTTTTACATTGTATGCAACCTTTTTATAAGAGAAAATTAAACATCTAGCAGCAAGGTTTGAGAGAGCAAATTTATCTTGTGGCAAGCCACAGTGTTAATTCTGCTACAAGCTTGGAAATCCTTGCTGTCGCAGTGATAGGCATCTGTTTCTGATTTGTCGATCCACATTCTTTGCAAGAGATGCAGCAACAGTTGGTACACTTCCATGACGTCTGTCATTTCGTTCTCTCCATAGAGTGTGAATGGAGACCTGAAGTGTGTATCTCGTTAGGAACATGTGGAGGAAACCACCAGAGGTATCAAGAGCAAGTTTCATCAGGTCAGACCATTTTGTGGTGAAACGGTGCTGCAGCAATTTCCGCATTAATAAAATCCAAAATTCAGTGGAGAAGGGACACTCGAAAAACAGATGGTTTCTTGTTTCGAAAGGGTCTTGGCATAGTACACAAGAAGAGTTTGCGTTGGTGTTCCATTGTTGCATTCTGTCACCAGTTGCCAATCTGTTTTGATGTGTAAGCCAGTGAAAGACAGCGAATTTAGGAGTGTTGTTCTGAAACCATACTCCTTTTGGCCAGTGCAGAGACTGTTCCTGGTGCCTTATCAGTTCCCAAGTGAGCTTTGTCTTGAAAGCAGGACCAAATTTATCCATACTCTGCTTCCACAGTGATTGGTCCTTTGATGTAGTCATGTTTCCTTTCTGCGTTCCAATTACATTTTCCAGATCATTGAGGAGATCACTCCTATGATGACGTCGCCTACGCCTTGTCATAACTGTTGCCACTGTTGCAGTTGATGAGATACCCATATCAATGCAGCCTCGGTGTCCAAAAATGTCATAGAGACGGCCCATAGATGACCAAGAGTCAAACCAGAATGATGTGTCATGCCCATCACCAACCTTCATCTTGTGGAAATCCTTTGCTTTTTCTCTATGTTTTAATAGCTTACGCCACATCCATGAGCCTGAAGTTGTGTTTTCTCTTACTGACCATAAGATACCGCGCTTGATCAGATTGGTGTTAATCCATGTGACCCAGAGAGATGGTTGCAGAGAAACTATCCTCCAGATTAACTTGAAACAACAAACATTGTTTACTTCTTTCAAAGATCGTAATCCAAGACCTCCTTCCCTCTTCGGTTTTGTGACTACCTCCCAAGATACCTTGGCTTTTCGAGCGTTCAGTTCAGGTCCTGACCACAACAAAGCTGAGCAAAGGCTATTAATCTCTTTAATACACTCTCCCGGCAAGATGAAACCAGCCATCCAAAAGTTAACAATACTCACCAAGACCGATTTTATGAGCTGTAATCTGTCCGCGATTGACAAGAAACGATTTGTCCAAGTTCCTATGCGACTTTGGATCTTCTCAATCAAGACTCTATAATCTGATTTTCCCATACGACGTGAGAGAAGAGGTAATCCCAAGTAACGAACCGGGAGCTATCCTGGTTCAAACTCAAACCGTTGCTGTAGCTCAAGAGTTATATTTCCAGACATTCCAGCATAATATATTGTAGATTTCTCCATACTGATTTGCAAGCCAGAGATACTGCCAAAGTATTTGAATACATCTACAATACTCTCGATTGATCTTACTGTCCCATCTGTGAATACCATAATATCATCCGCAAAGCTCAAGTGAGTGAGACCAATGTTCTTACACTTCGGGTGATAGCCCATTGTATGATCCGCTGCTGACTTGTAGAGGAGTTTGGACAGGACATTCATACAAATAACAAAGAGATATGGGGATAAGGCGCAGCCCGCAATCCTCGTTCACTTTGAAAATATCCAGCAAGTTCGCCGTTCACCTGAACCGAAAAAGATGCCGTTGTGACACAGAGAGAGATCCAATGAATGAAACTCTCAGGAAAGTTCACTGCTGTCAAAGTCTTGAAGAGAAAACTCCACTGAACTGAGTCGAAAGCCTTTGATATATCAAATTCCAGAGCATATCTGGAGGAGATAGAGTCTTTATGATAATCTTTTACCAGCTCAGTTGCGAGAAGAAGATTCTCTATAAGCAGTCTGCCCTTTACAAACGCAGATTGGTTGAGGGCAATGAAATCCGGAAGAGTGACCTTTAGTCGATTAGCAATAATCTTCAAAATGACCTTGTAGAGGACATTACAACAAGATATAGGTCTATAATCCTTTATCTCTCGAGCTACTGTTTTCTTTGGTATCAAGGCTAGAATTGTGGTGTTCACTCCCTTCGGTAAGAAACCTTTAACAAAGAAAGACTGCACTGCGTTGATGAATTCTGCTCCTATCACTGACCAGGCAGATTTGAAGAACTCGACTGTGTACCCGTCTGGGCCAGGGGATTTATCATTCGGCATACCAAATAAAACTTTTTGAATCTCTTCGGGTGTGACCTCCCTAGTGAGAGCCTCTTGTTCATCTACTGAACATCGGTAGGGAAGTAGTGATCGCAGCATATCAACCTCTACACTCTCCGGATTCTGTGGTTTATGTTGCAAGAAGTCACGGAAGAAACCCTCCGCTTCAGATTTAATTTCGTCCTGAGTCGTCACAACTCTGCCATCACGACAATGGATATCCCGGATGGTATTGATTACTTTTCGAGTTGTTGCAGCTCGGTGAAAAGTTTTATTGTTTCTGTCTCCTACACACAGCCAATGAAGTTTAGATTTCTGCTTCAGAAAATCTTCTTCTAGCTTTGACACATGCTCCCATCTAGTAAAAGCTTTATTCTCACTTTCTAAGTTTCCCGGCAAAGGTATCTCTCATATTTGCTTCTTGTTTCAAACACAAATCCTCATAAGCCTCTGTTGCTTTAATGGATAGATTTCCAATCTTTTCCTTCGCTAGAACTCGGATCTCAGGTTTAAGGGCCTTAAGCTTTTTTGAAAAACGATGTAGAGATGATGTGGACATGAATATAGGTTCTCTGTTCTGCCAATACTTCTCCATCATTGGGTTGAAGCTCTCCAGCTTAGAAATTGCATTCACAAACTTAAAAGGTCTTTTCGGTCGATCAGTATCTGGACGTAGAAGGATTCTACACCGTAAATGATCCGAGCATCCTCCTCCTTCGAAAACATTGTAAGATTGTGAGAACCTTCCATTCCAGTGATCATTGACCAAAACTCTATCCAACATTTTTGATATTAGACCTTCACCTCTCTTGTTTGTCCAAGTATAAACCGGACCATGAGATCCCAAATCTACTAAGTTGCAGTGGCGAACAACATTTTGGAAATCATGCATTCCAGATGTAGCAATAGGAGAGGATGCGTGCAAAGAATGCTCCTCTATATCTAATATCGCATTGAAATCTCCAACAACAATCCATGGTTGTCTCCAAACTATAGGCGAGTCCTGATGATTTTTTAAGTCCTCCCAAAGTGTTTTCCTCTCAGCTTTTGTATTGCGGGAATAAACCACAGTGTAGAAAAACATAGCAGAACCGTCTTTAGCTCCACCGATACTGTGATCAATTGATCACTCTTATAAAAAGGAGTAACCCTCACTTCAGGCCTCCACACCAACCATATCCGGCCTAAGTGATCATACTCGTAGTTTGATATCATAGACCAGTCTGTGAAAACTGATTGTGATATTATCTGACTCCTACCTTCTTTCACCCTCGTTTCCAGTAATCCTCCAAATAAAAAACCATGCTCCTGCACCAATTTCTTCGCTACGGAATGTTTTATAGTTTTGTTGAATCCTCGGACATTCCAGAAGAAACCCGACATAATGAATTCTTTATGGTATACCTTCTCCTCCCTGCAGTACTAGAGATTGTCTCTTTAGTACTTGGAGCTTTCTGATTTTTAGAAGATTTTATTTGAGCTTTAGAACGAAGGTTACGATCTCCTACACCCATTTGTGCCTCGACCTCATCCTCTGTTTTTTTATTTCCCACATCCTCTGTTACAGAATTTCCATCAGCCACCGTACCTTCCTCAACAGGGTGTTCCATTATTTCTCCGTCTTCCCTTTCCTCAATCTCCTTTACTCCATCTCCTGCATTTTCCTCAGCCTCACCATCCTCTAAGACAGCAAAACGTGAAGGAGAAACCACTATTGACGTCTCATCAGTAGCTTTATATCCAGACCTTCCTACTTTTGCAGGAGAAACATTCGACCAGTTTGAATCCCTTGTGTTACCATCCTGGCCACCCGAGATTGTTTGGTTTTGCAAGTTACTGTCTCTGTCCACTCCCTCTGCTACTTTTATCAATTTCTCCACTTGTTGTTCGTCAACCTTCTTTCCCGTTTCTGCTGGCCCACTACTGTTAGCTACCTCAGACGGAGCAATCACTTCTGATTGCTGCCCTAACTCCACAACTTTTGGAACTTGTTCAGCGGATGTCTCAACGTCTTGCCTTGGAAGTATCTTGATCTTTGCTCGACAAGTGTTACTGAGGTGGCCCCACTTAGAGCAGATAGTACATTTGTCTGGTAACCATGGATAAATAAAATCCACTTCTGCGTCTACTCCAAGTTTTGATTTAAACCGGTGAAACTTTGGTAGCTCTTTTGTCATGTCAGCCTCCACGAAAACCTTAGCTTCCTCGAAACTCTTACATAAAATTGTGTCAGGGTGTAGCCTCTTCGGCTTGCCTATTGCACTTGCTATGAATCCCAAACCATCCCATGAAAACATCCTGTGAGGAACGTTTTTCATTATGATCCACATCGGGACTACTGTGATTTCTTCCTCTTCCTCCTCTTCCACTACTGGTGATCACTTTGATAAGACCATTGGGACATTCGCACTGTTCCACATACCCCTCCTGAGTAGTCGTTTTCGTGTTGCTGAGTCCTTAATCTGAAACTTGACTGTTACGTCATTAACTTTAAACACATCAATCTTGATCGATGCATCTCCGAGTGGCCAAATTTTATTGACAATCACATGGATTTTTGCCACATGAGGTGCTTTAGCCAAGAACCTCCCTTCAAGAAGATCATCCCAAAGAGGAACAGAGTCCCGAATCACTGAATCCGGAACCTCCACAACTCCCTTCCCCTCCACCATCTCAACATCCAAAACGTGCTCAAAGAGAGCTGAACCCTTCTGAACTGTTTTTACCCACGAGGATTTGCTTTTCTCTGTCTCCGGTACCATTGTTGCTGATCTACTCAACGACATTGATCCTTCTGCTTCTTCCGGAGCCGTCATCGGCCGCCGGAGAACTTGTTACGTGCGGCGTGCGTGAAAAACCCTAGTCGCCTCCAAAATCTCCTTCTAAATCTCCTTTGCTGACGTGTCTGTTTTATTGATAATATTTCTACATATACAAATTGATGATATACTAATATATATTTCTGATTTTACCATATATCTACTTCGTTACCCAAAGCTATCATCTCCACAGCATTATTGTTCCACGACATGACCTCATAATCTCTATATCTCGTCGTCATTCCAGTCTAGTATCAATCATAATTTCAACTTTACTACTTGGAGGTAAATTCATATAACACATGTGATTAATTATGAATGGTTTGATCTCTCTTATAAGCTTACGTAGGCAATCTTTTTACAGGGTACATATATAAACGGAAAACTTCTTTTATTTCTTTGATGTCACCTAGATAAAACCTCATTAATACAAGATTCTTCGAATCTCACATCTTATCTCGGTTATTCTAAACTTTGTTTGACCGTTTATCATGTTTGAAGATCCTTATCGGTTTTAGGCTTCAACAGAATGTAGCTATTTTAAGACACGGACAGTACCACGCGTACAAGGTCAAGTCAGCTCACTGAGTACGTTGAAAGTTCTGAAACAGAATTTGAAAGTTTTAAGAGTATTTTGGTTGAGCACGGGGCTGAAAAGGAAGCCTTGAATCTTCAGTAACCAACAAATTCCTTGTTTTAACCAAAACAGTCACTAGTCACTGTTTCTTGCTAGTAGTGATTCATATACAAAGATGAACAATATAAGAATATATCACATGAGTGGACAAATGTTTTCTTTTGAAAACGAACTAATACGACGCCGAATCTGGTTTTCTGCAAATATAATCATACAAGGAAATTGAAGTTTCAGGGTAAAAAAAATACAAGAATTCACTTTAATCAGAGCCATAAGCATACAGTATTATAAAAATGAAAAGAAAAAAATGACTCCACAAACGGGTGATGAATTGTTCATTTCAATGGGTCATATGTGATCCCTAATGAGAATGACACATAGCAAGTGATTTAGGCAACTCCAGGCACTAGCCATCAAAGGATAAACTTCCTTGGAAGAAACATAGGACTCTCTACGTGACCCAGGAATAATTTCCTATGAATAGACGTCGTATCTCCGCTTCTTTCGAGGTCAACTCTTCTAGCCTTGTCTTGTTTGGGATCGTAATAGAGAATTGAAAAGTGGTCACCAAAATATAATTGTTCAAATATTAGCTCTCCCGTTTCAATAGTACCCCTGCAACGGAAGAAGTCACAACTAGGAGGACCAACAGAATATTTTGACCGCTCATGTTTTTTGACATCCATTAGAACTCTAATTTACGGTTGGGTGAAACATTTACTAAGGCTAGCTTTCCGTTGTAGCTCACCAAATGAGACTCAGTACATGAAAAGATTCGAACATCTTTAGGGAATCAAATTCTAGAATGGGACAAGTGGGTATCAAAAAATCTAAAATAGACCCTTCTTATTTTTTTTTATTTTGAATTAATTTTAAATAGAAAAATAAAGAAAATGTCTTCAAAACCTATAGACTTCTATTTTACCAACCCAACCACTAACTATCCAAACCCATTTACCCAATCCAACCCAATTTGGATCTCTAAATCTCCAAATCTCTCTTTCTTCTCCAATACCATTTTCATCATCCCCATTTCTATTTCTCATCACAAGTTCTCCAAAATCAAACTTAAAATCAAATGTCCTTCATCTAATCCTTTCCATATTACTCCATTTTCATCGATCCTTCTCAATTCATAACCCAGATTTCATTCATACTCAGATTTTATTTTCAAGAAAAAAACTCAGATTTTTATGGGGAAAAAGTTCTCAAATTTATCAAAATTCTCCATGGCATAATCCAAATCAAAATAAAAAAATCTTCAAACCTTACGAATTTTTGTTCTTATCCCAAATTGATCAATTCTTCATCATTCTCAATTCATTTTCTCTCATATAAAATCGAATCTCACATTCAATGTATGAAATTTCCGACACTGAAGAACACGAAGTATTACTAGTACGACTGGTACAACTAAAACTAGTATAACTAGTACAACTAGAACGTGTATAACTAGTACAACTAGAACATGTATAACTCGTACAACTAAAATCAATATAACTAGTATAAATAGGTTTGTATAACCAGTATGACTTGTACAAGTAAAACATATATAACTAGTACAATTGTACAATTAATATGGTGATATATTTTTTTTTCAGCGTATGAAGATGCTAGAAAAGAAGATGATGTAGAACCAATAAAACATGTTGGTTTAATCTCCCTCGTCTGCATGTGTCAAATAACATGAAAAGTATATTTTAATAATATATGATTTGGATAATGATTTGCTTACAAGTTGTACTAGTTATACTAGTTGTACTATTTTCGAATAAAAATCATCTTCATTTTTTGTTCTCGAGGCCAAAAAATAGATGCAAAGCCAAAAAGTATTCAACCATGGTTCACAAAATGCGAGTCACTGGAAAAAAAAGTAGAGATGCGACGAGGAGTAAAAGAGACCCATCGACGATGAAGAAAAGAATGACTCTGTTGTGAATAAGAGAGATGTTGCATCGAAGAAGAAGAAAGACGCGGTGAAGAAGAAGAGAGATGCGGTGAAGAAGTGGCAAAGAAGAGAAAGCTCGACGGTGGTGTCCGTGGTGGATCCTCGGCAAATCTAATCAAGAGGGCTTAAAATCGTGAGAGAGAAACTACATCTTCACCAGACCCTCAAGGTGGTATTTCTTCGGAACCATTAACGTCTTCGCCATCTCACCCCGCTAGTGAGCCCCATAAATGACCAAGTCAACCCAAAAATATACAAGTATTTTAGTATAACTAATACAACAGGTTCAACTACACATAATATTTAAGAATGATGCACTTCTGGCTCCATAGATGATGATGATGCAGAGGACTCGCCATCTATACTTGAAGTGATGCATAAGCTGCGGAGAAACTCGAGAAGGATGTTGCTAAAAGGCAGCTACTGTTGAGAAAATGTTGGCGACGAGGATGCTGTTAAAACGTGATGCACAATACAAAGTGAAATAATATAGTTGTACTAGTATTCGAGTTATACTGGTTTGTACATAGTTGTACTGGTTTTTGAGTTGTACCAGTTTGTACATAGTTGTACTTTGGCAGTAAAATCGAAAAATCTAGTTGTACCACATAAAATTTAAATTTACCTCAGTTGTACCACTTCTTTATGTGTACATGTCTTTGCCCCAATACAATGAAATCATTGATTTTGTTAAAATACATTTCATGTATGTTTTCCAAAAATTATATGGACAAAGAAGTTAACAAACCTTTAAAGTATAAGGTAAATCATGCAAACTTATGTGATTGTATTATAATTGCCAAAAAAAATCATCACAAATAAAAAGGAATATATCTAAACACTTACCAATTTGGTCAGGTGATTGTTTTTTACATTTGCAATACCCAATGGAATATTAAAATTTCAGTACATGAATAGTTGTACTAGTTATACCAATATAACTAGTACAATTATTTGACATTAGTGTTCAACCAAAATTGTTAAAATATGATACACATTGAAAACGTGATCCACATTAAAAACATTATTAAATAAAATAACAAGTAGTTTTACCAGTTTTCTAGTTGTACCGACTGTACATAATTGTACTAGTTTTTTAGTTGTATCAGTTTGTGTGTAGTTGTACTTTGACAGTGAAATCAAAAAATATTAGTTGTACCACATAGTAAATACATTTATCTTAGTTGTACCACTTCTTTATTTTTACATACTTTTGCCCGATTACAATGAAATAATCAACTTTGTAAAAATACATTTCATGTATGATTTCTAAAAATTATGTGGAGAAACAAGTTAACAAATCTAAAAGTACAAGGTAAATCATGCAAACTTATGGAACTGTGTAATAATTTTAAATTTTTGTTTTTTCAAACTTCAAATTAGATTAAAGAAACTTCATGAGTACATACTAATTGGTATATTTGATTGTTTTTAATATAAAATACCAAACTCGTTTTGTCAATTTCTAAAATGTCAAAGTTATACCAGTTGTACCAGTAATACTCGTCTAATATATAATAGAAATTTATATCAATTCTTTATATGTCTAGTTTTAGTGGTTACCAATATTTTCACATAATAACTTTGTAAAAAATATGTTCAGTGTTTATTTATCATAATAGTATGATTAATATAGTTAATACACATTTAAAATAAAAAGCACATAATATAAAATTAACAATGTAATGTAATAGTTTATCAAAATTTTAAAAAATCTTTAAAAAAATTGATGATTTTTTTTCATCATATACTGGTTAGAATATTTATAAGTTTATTTCATATGTAAATTATAATATTTATATACAAATTATACAATTTTTAACAATTTTTAGTTGTACGAGTTATAATAGTTGTATCAGTCGAATGAGAGATGAGATAAGAAAAATTGTGTGGCTGTGAATAATTAAGATTAAAAAATAAAGAAAAATAGAAGAAGAGAGAAGGAGATATGTAGAAAATCGTGTGGCCAAGATTAAAACATAGACGATAAGGTCCATAAGATCCAATGGCTCATACTATTCATTTATTTAGGGTAATATTGTAATTTCTAGACACTTAGTCTATGTAGATTAAATTTGGTTGTGTGAGATTTTTTTTGGCCATCTGGTCTATTTTAGAATTTGGTCCATCTTTAGGTAATGTAATAAGGCTAAACTCTTCAAATCTCAAATCAAAGGCCACTAGTACAGATGTTCTGCCAACAATGTTGTACCACGCTCCATAATAAACAACCCCATTCTGGCATATACCTTCTGTTCCAGGGTAATACGGATACTTACATTCGATCATTCTCCATGCTCCTCCTAAAGTGAGAACATGAGATGTTTCACTTACCAATGTTCCATACATATTATCATAAACCAAAGACATGGAAAGGATTTTGTATAGATCATTAACCGGATCATATCCAAAAAAGATTTTTGAAGTGTCGACATCAGGTAAAGTTAGGAACTGGCACGTGCTAGGATTGCCAATCAGGAAGGAGTCATGATCTATACAACAGATCAAACCACGGACTGGTGGAGAAATTTGACGCCCTGGAAGAGTAATACTATCATCAACACGAGAAGATTCATTCGAGAGACAAGAATAGTGAGAACGCCGCGTATCAGGACAGTAGCGATGGATAACCAGAGTTTTGACACGCAGATGAGCCTTGACAACGATTTTGGAGGCAGCTTCATAAGAATCTCTATTATCAAATCCACAGGACGAGAATGAGACTCTCTATCATCTCCTTCCTTTGACCTCATGATTACTTAGCAAATCCACAGACAGCTAAACCCTAATTCAACTCTGCTATCTTAAATAAAAATTAGAATCAGATCCAGGCGGATTTATTATTTTTTCATTTATAATTATGTGTATATAAAACTATATGATGTTTTCTATATGTTATGTAAATAATCTAGTAGTTTTTATTTTGTTTTGATGGTCATTATTGTTAAATAAACTTATTTTTATGAAACTATATACTGAAATAATATTTTGATGTTTACAACCATAAATAAATTTTGCATATAAATACATACAATTGAAATGAAGCCAAAATCGATTATTTGTCCATTTAAAGAAACACTTGTGGTTAGGCACTTGGGTACCGTCACGAACTTTCCTAGATGCGATGATCAAGAGAAAATTATACATCATCTTCTTTTTTTTTTGCTTTGCAGGTTTGAGTCTTATCGTAATATTCGTTCCTTCTGGATTTCTTCTTAAGTAATTATTTTTACCAAAACAAGAGTTTCTTCTTTTGAAAGAAAAAAGATATGATCTATTTAGAACCATCTATTGATATTTTTCTTTATATATGGTGGTACATTTGAATGGTAAGAAGCAAATGTTTAATTGTTATAAGTAAAGAAGATGATAGAAGAATTGATGTGTATTATTCAACGAATACTGAATTTTTTTATATATGATTACAATGAATTGGATACAAAGTTTAACTTGGAGTGGAGAATAAGTATATCTAGAACTTTTCATATGGACATCACCACAATATTCATAACACTTTCCCTTGATCTCCATTGTACCAAAGTGCTTTTAAAACGCCGTAGATGTTGCCTCGTTAAAAACCTTACTAAGAAAACCCAATGGAAAAATCATGATTAAGGGAAGAAGAGTGCAACGCGTAATGACTTTCCCTCATGTATACAAATGTCAAGATCTTTGAGATGAAGCAATCCGATAAGATGAAGTAACTTTTTAGAATTAGCAATGTATAACGCCTTGTTGAATAAATCATTCAAGATGTCACTTGAACGAACATGTAGAACACGAGTATCGCCATTCTTCTGTAGTTCATGAACCTTCTTACAATTTGATCATTTTCTTTGATTCTCTTGATCTCAGAGACTTTAGAACGGTAATAGACTTTTATCTTTGAAATTCTAATATACCCCTTGGCTGTTTATCATTTGTGTTTTCTTTGTTGCCTCGTTAAAACCTTGTCATGCAAAAACCCAGTGAGATAAAAAAATGATTAGAAAAAAGTACAACCACACATACTATCACATTTCTTCCCCTGGAAGCATGATGCGTTCCAGTAAAATATATCTCTTTTAGGAATTGAGAATATTAGAATGAACTATTATGATTTCTACTATAATATCGTGGGTCTTTAGATTTCTGGTCCATAATTCACTTTTGACATAGAAAACAGTTTCTTGGTATATTTGGACTTCAAATCTTTACATACACTCGTCTAATCATTTGTGTAGCGCATACGAGTTATTCATACTCTTATTATAAAAGAAACTATTATGACTTTCCTTATTGTCATATGAAATCACATTTTCCAATCCCGAAAAGATTAGTAACTTTTCTCAATAACACTTTAAATATGGTACTTCAAGACCAAACATATATGAGCATCTTAATATAAAATTATTTAGGGATCTTTTAGGAAAACATCTCATTTTTAGATTTTCAGTTTGAAATACATAAACATATTTCTTCCAAAATACCATTTTCTATAACTCTTCAAAAGTTTTGATTATATTCAAATCAATGATTCTATTGATATATAATCTCTAGAAAAATACAAATCATGTATTGATGAAATTCTAATATTTCATATATTCCATAAACATATTTCGATCAAATAAATTTAATTGATAATATGGGAAATGAACATATTTCGATCATATAGCCATAAACATATTTCATATATCCCTTAAACATATTTCGATCATATTGCCATAAACATATTTCATATATCCCATAAACATATTTCGATCGAATAAATTTAATTGATAATATGGGAAATGAATTATCGAAGCCCATAGAAAGGTTCTTCTTCATTATGTCGATGGTCTACTAAGGTTTACCGGAAATCTCAGAGAGATAGAGACACAACACGACGAGGCTCTCTCGCTGCTTACTGATCCGAAGGGGAAATGGCGCTGCGAAATCTGAGCCGACCTAGCGACATCGTAAAGAGATCGACGAAGAAGTACCTCGACGAAGAAGTACCTCGACGAACGTCTTTACTCAACAAGATGAAAGAGCTCAACATTATTGTTAGCTCCATATTATACAGCAGCCTCATGATTCTTCACACGAAGACAGGACAGTCTGAGAGGGTTTCCTCCTACATATCTCTTCTATATTGGTTAAATTTTACTAAAAGAAAAATTGCTTAACTGAATTATATTAAATATTAGTATTTTAAGAGAAAATTATTTGGATTTTTCAGCATTGTAGATGCTCTGACCTATGAAGTGGAAGCCGCTGTTTTTTGAATCAAATTTTCACGACTACTCTTAAGTGTCGGTGAAAGTCTTTCATTTTTGGGGAATTTTCAAAAATACCACTTTTCTTTTACCACTTTTCATTTTTACCTTTATTAATGAAATGTTTTCAAAAATATCACTTTTAAGGGGTAGTTTTTTTTAAAATTAATTAGAGTCCTAAATTTTAAATTCCTGAACCCTACCCCACCCTACACCATCCTTTAATTCTAAATTTTAAGTCTTAGATTAATTAACCCAACGGTTATAAGTGTATTTTTCCATCTTAAAAAACAAGAGTAAAAGTGATTAAGATATTTTTGAAAAGTGGTACAAGAAAAATGGTATTTTTGACAATTTTTCTTCATTTATCTTAGTTGGTTGGTGGCAATATTTTCTCCATATATTATAACTAACAAAAAATGAATTCATAATAAAACATAATCTACTCTATTAAAATAGAATCCTAAATTTATCTACTATTGAAAGTTTTCATTTAACTTTTGAACTCTTTCAAGTTTGTTAGCGTATTATATAATTTATGGTATCATTTAATTAAAAACGAATATTTATAATTATCTCTATTATTCAACTATCAATTTACATTGATAACCTTTCATATCTTACCTAAATATAAAAACTTCAACAGAATATGGTAATCAGAATATGTTATATTTTTTAAAAAAGGTAATCAAAATATACTTTCGTTTGTAAAAAAAATGAAAATTGAAATATTTTTAGTTATATATAACTTTTAATATACAAAAATATACTCGCCTTTGAAAAGGGCGGGTCAAAATCTAGTTCTACTTTTAAATTTTAGTTAAAATGAAAAATATATGACCACATTGTGTATAGTTGATATCTTATATATTATGAAATATTATTCGACATCACCATACTTTTTCACAATTCTATAATCCACCAATATTGTTAATTAATACATAGCTATTGAAAATGCATAATTTCTTAAATAATGCATAATTCTTCTTTGTCCTGATTTCAAACAGTTTTGAATTCGAGTTTAACCAGCCCAAGTTTGTCATGATTATTTGTATCAAACGCCATCTCAGTCGATTAGAGCAGACCATTGTTGTAAACACAGATGACGGGTATGAGTTTACGGCGGTTAAACGTTCCACCGTGTTCGACCATTTCATTTTTGCTATACTTGGTTAAACTTAATTCTGTGGAGCAATTAAAAAAAAAACTTAGAATTTTACTATTTGTAGCTGAAAATCTGTTAATGTATGGTAAATTATAAATAACAATTAGGTGACAATCCGCGCTATGCATGAAGTGAATCTATACTATAATAAAAGGGGAATATAAGAGAAGATTAAGCTGTCCACCTCATCATATTTATTCAGCCAATCAGAACTCTTCTTTCTGCCTACCTGTCATGGGACTGACTCTATTTTATTTTGTCTTCGTGGCCCATATTGGCTCCTCCGTCGAATTTCTGTTGGGTTTTCGTGGCCCATGTTGCTGCTCTATAGTGCCGACTGGGCTTTTGTACTCTATAGTGCTGACTGGGCTTGAGTACACTATAGTGCTGGCTGGGCTTTAGGGTTTCGTGACTGATCTTCGTGAGTCTATCGCCGATCTTGACTCTTTGCATCCTTACCTTCTTCACTCCTCCCTTCGTCTCCATTACGGTTTCGAAACCGTTCTCTCCACCACGTTCCGATTATCACGTCTGCGATCAATCAATCCTTCTCTTTGCCATTAATGGCTTCTGTTCGTATTCCTTCCCATAGATTTTGCTATAAAAAACCATCCTCTTTACCCTCATCCCTTTTACCCTTATCTATTCTATTCCGTCGAACTTCCGCTAGATTCCATGGATCCGAAAGTCAGTACTGTAGATTCCGGCGACTGCATGTCGAAGAAGAGGAACGAACGCGCCTCCGCGGTCAATCGGAAGACTATTGCGAAGGCCGATGGTTCATCCACCCTGCCGGAGACAAAACGTCAGTGTACTGGTAAAGACTCTGGCTCCTCCGTGGTTTCAACCAAGCCTCATGGGAAGGTGCTGTTACTGATGATCTCGGTGACGATTTCCTCTTCTTTGCCGACGTCACACCGGGCCCACACGAAGCTGAGATCCGGTTTCGTCTCATCCATCATTGGGAGGCTCGGAACCCGCGGTCAAAAACGTTGATTGGCGAGGAGATGCTCCTTATCGATGAGAAGGTATGAGAATGTGTTTCTATCATTTTTCTGTTTTTTTTCATCAAATGTTTTTTGGTCTGGAACTTCATTGTTGATTTATTGTTTCCGTTATCGAAAGTTTTTGGTTTGCTCGGCATCCAGATCATGTTGATAACTTCATTGTTGATTAGTTTAATTTCTTGGTTAGTGTAGATGGTGTTTAATTTTCGGTTTTTGTTGAGTATGTTTACTATTCCATCCGGTTAGTCTATCTTTTCTTGGTTGGTTATAGAATGTGTTTTGCTATATTCTTAATTGGTTATCAAGGCTTGGTTTCTAAAACAATTACGTTATGTTATATTCTTATTTGTTTTCAAATCAATAATGTTATGTCTATTAGGTTGTTTAGTTTGTTAGTTTAGTTCGTGTTTATGCTTAGTATTCCTCTCGGTTAGTCTAGGTATTGTTGGTTTGTTAGACTTTGTGTTTTACCATACTCATAGTAGGTTTCTTAAACACTATCTTCCTGTTGACAGGGAACGACCATTCAGGGGTTTATCCCATCAGGTCGGGTTGATGCTCTTCTCCTGTACTTGACCTCGGGTTCTGTTTACAAGCTGAGGAACTTCTTTGGATCCAATAGCAAGACTCAGTTCCGAGTTGCGGACCATACCGTCACTGTCACATTCACATGGAACTCCGTTTTAACTCTTATTAAGAACTGTCCGGTTCAAATTCCAGAAGACATGTTCCGCTTCCATAGTTGGGATGAGTTTGAAGCGAAATGCGACCAGAGAGGAGACCTTTATGGTAGGCAGTCTTTGCTTGCAAATATCAGTTGTTTGTTTTTATTACATGGTTTGATATTTAACAACTGGTTTTCGTTTCAGATTATGTTGGCCATATGAAGTTAGTATGTGGGCAGCCTATTGCAAGCAGCCCCACACTTGATGAGGTCGACATTGCAGAGAAGCGACACATCTTGGTTCATGTTCAGACACATGAGTAAGAATATGCTAGCTTAATACATACCTCATGTTTATTGTTAGTGACTCGTGTTCTTGATTTCATGCAGTGGCCCAGTGATGAAGTTGTACTTATGGGACAAGGCTGTAGCCGAATACTGCCAGAAGTTCAAGGCTTATGGTGCCACTCCGAGTGTTCTCTTGGTTACTACGGTTAATCCAAAACGTCTAGGAGGTTAGTAAATCAATGACTAATATTATTGTTATATGGTTTTGTTAGTTTCATTCTGTGTATTGTTTGTTCTCATTGTGACTGATGAGTGTAGACTTATTATACAGTTTAGTGTACTTCCGTTTACTATATAATACTAAGATCGTGTTCCATGTACAGGGACTCTTGCCCTTACTACTATGTCTTCTTCTCGTGTGTTTATGCATACGGATGTGCTGCCTACCAGAGACTATATGAGCTGGTATTTTTTTGAATTGTTATTACTTAGTGATTTATCACTAGGCGTGTCATGATAATGACTTTTTCTAATCTTTTCAGGTTGAGTTTGAACTTGGACATTGCTAACAAGATCAATGCGGATGTTGTCACCAAACCTGAGATTGTGACAATCTGTGAGTTATTTGCTTACATGAAGCAAGAATCTGCTAAGGTAACTGGTTTACTATTAGTCATGTTTGTTTTAATATGCTTGTCTTCTTACGAAAATCACTTTCAAACTGTTGTAGGTTGCTTGGTTTGAATGCAGAGCAACCATAGATGATGTCCTCCATGGTTCAGCATGGTACTATATTTCATGTGGTGGGTGTAATACAAAGGCAACCAAAGGGGCAAACTCTCTGGTGTGTACCAACAAGAAATGCAAGAAAACGCAAGTGCCAGGGGTGCCACAGTATATTGTAAACATATATCATCTGTATTCTCCACCATCATAAACATATCTTTGTCCATAATAGGCACATCACCAAGATATCAGTTTATGATAAAAGTGAGCAAGGTGTGTTTGTCATACTTGGAGATGCTGGTCGTGAATTAACTGGTAGACATGCTTCAGAATTGGTGGCTAAATATTATGAGGTAATTACTATCAAACAATCATTCATTATAGAATATGTATACTAAGCCAAATTTGCTTGTGTTTAGGGTAATGAGAATGTGGGAGATAGTGACTTTGTGCCGGTTCCAACAGCCTTATTGGACATCATTGGAAAGACTTACAACTTCATTGTGAAGATCTCAGAGCATAATCTTACTGGTAATAGTCAATCCATCACTGCCACTAAGGTGCTCCCATCAGACCCATCTAAGAAAACCATTGAAGATGCAACAGCTGAGAAGGTTGGAGAGGAGAACAGGAGTGGCTAATAGTTTTTTGTTCTTACTGTTGCTTGCTTTTATGTTTTAAAGTTTTCTTAAGACTTTGTTTTTACTATGTTTTTCATTTTGAGACCTGGATTGTTTCTAAGATTACAATTGAGTTAAAACATATTGTGAGCCAAAGGGTTGGCTATCCCACTGCGACAAAAGCATATAACAATGACTCACATATAGTATAACATTTTATGACACATCTTATGTTTGGTGTTTATAATATATATGACTCCAAAGCGTAGTGGCTGAGATTGTAATTGTATTTTTTGATGAATAAAGTTTTCTGATAATATCTATATATATATGTATATTTACTTTTCACTAATAATAATTGGTTTGCTCGGTTGTTACATGCCAACTAAATTTATTTAAGTTTAGATAATATATCAAATGAGACTTTGATTTTTTTTTTGTTCTTTTTTGTTAGACGTTTTCTATTTTCCTGTCTCAAATTTAAAAACTTAATGAATTTAAAGCTAATGTGAATATGATATGTCTATATTTAACATTTAATCTATTATTCAATGTGACAAATAATAATACTTAAATTATACTCTATTTTTATGAGAAGAGTAGTATTTATGAAACATAATGTGTACGATTATTATTGAAGGTTATTAATTCCGACCTAATAACTGGCTATTTATTCGGGGCTACTACTCTTGTGGTTTTCCATTAATTAAATATTCACATAATTTTCTGATAGATTTGTTATACATAGTAAACACTTTACTGATAATATGCACACAGATACTTCCGCAGGAGTCACGCAAAAAAGAAAACGAGGTCGACCCGTTGGTTCACGTTCAAAATCAAAAGGTGTGTTCTTACTCCGATAACCATTTTGTTTCCTACCTAAAATGTTAAATTATATAACACTTATACTATAAATATTTACCAGTTCATCTGATCAATAATCCTCCAACATTTAAACCGAAATTGTATGACTGTAAGTTTCTATCATTTACAATATAAAATTTGTAATAAATATTTATACATAAAACTAACTAAGTTTTTTATTTTTATAAAACAGGTGGTTGTGACAAATGTGACTTATATGGTATGATTTGGATAAATATTAATTATCTCTTCTAATGTTACCTTCTAAAATAATTACTTTACACTTTCATAGTCAAACGGAAAAATGCACGATGCATGAGAAAGGCCATTTTATTATCTAAACGAACTTCAGCATTGTCACAAGGTATGCGTCATAACTTGCTAAACCTCTTTATGTTAAATACATTAATAATTCTGATGAACATTGTTTATGTTTAGATTCGGAAGTTCCACGTCGACCACTTGCCTTGCGTAACACTCGAGCAAAGAAGAAAGGTACACCTTATATACAACCCTCTAATAAAGCAAAAATTTATACATGAGTAGTTTTAAGACGTATACATTTTATTAATTTCTAAATATATAAATATAAAAACTAATATATATATATATATAAATATATATATATATATATATATAAATATATGTATATATATTTAATTAATAATGTTGATATACTCACATTCATCTTTAATATGTATACAAAAATATTTTCAATTTATAATTTAAATGGGATCATATATTTACATACATTTTGTTAAACAGTTATTATCTTAGTATAATAACAATTATTATAAAAAATTAAAACAACACCTAATTAAAATCGAAAGACTATTAACTTTTAAATAATTTTAATTTATTGATTACTAATTAGTTTTGGTTAAAGTATAGAATATCAAGATTAAAATAGATTTAACAATTCATACTAAATTTTTATTCAGATATATGCTCCACATCAAAAGCTGAAGAGAACCCAATCGTAGAATGCTCGAAATGTGGTGCATTAATGTGGACTTCCGAGAGCACTGGCTCAGACCCCAAAACAGGGGAACCAACATTCACATTGTGTTTTAACCATGGCCAAATAAAGCTCTTACCAGTCAAACGACCACCAACCGTGTTAGAAGAACTTTTTGAGTTAAGGTGGTTTCTAGACATTCACATTCACTGGTGGGCCTCGCTACTTAGTTGAGAAATATCATGATGCAACGGCAATCTGTAGAGAATATGGTAATCCAGATTTGTTCATCACAATAACGGCCAATCCTAATTGGAAGGAGATTAAAGAGCATCTAGCAATGTATGGTGGAGAGTCGCCTAATGATAGACCAGATATTGAATGTCGTGTCTTTAAAATGAAGTTAGACCTACTTCTCAAGGATTTCAAAAAGGGAACTTTCTTCAAGCCTTACACAACAGCTCTCCACAGAATAGAGTTCCAAAAGAGAGGACTTCCTCATGCACATATATTATTGTGGTTCGGGAACTCTACGAGAACACCAAGTGCAGAGGAAATTGATGAGATTATATCGGCAAAACTTTCTGACAAAGAAAGAGACCCAGAAGCCTACAGTTTAGTCACAAAACACATGATTCATGGACCATGTGGGGCCCTTAATCCCAAATCTCCATGTATGGAAAATAATGTGTGCACAAAAAAGTATCCTCGACCATATAATGAACATACTTCGATTGACAAGTCAGGGTATGTATTATATCGTCGACGGCGAAACGAGAACGCTTCTGTGGTGAAGGATGGAGCTATCCTAAACAACACGTTTGTTGTACCTCATAACACTGAGATCCTAAAGAAGTACGAAGCTCATGTTAATGTAGAATGGTGTAATCGAACAAACGCAGTCAAGTACTTATTCAAGTATATAACCAAGGGTGTTGACAAAGCAACCGCTGTTATTGAAAAAGGAAATAGAGCAACACCATCTGGCGCATTAGACACTGGTGGTTCAAAAGAAACAGTGATTAAGCAACGGAATGAGATCCAAGACTACATCGATGGTCGTTATTTATCAGCTTGTGAGTCTATGTGGCGGACTTTCGCATTTCACATACACAAAAGAAAGCCTTCAGTCCAAAAATTGATTATTCACCTTGAGGGTGAACATAATATCATAGTTAAAGCGACTGATGACCTCGGGCGTGTTATCAAGAAGCCAGGTGTTGAGAAGACAATGTTTACAGAATGGATGGTTTTATGCAGAACGTCAGCGTTTGCACGAACTTTGACATATGTGCAAATACCTGAGTATTTTGTTGGGAACAATGGTACTAAAGTGTGGTCTGAACGCAAGAAGGGTAAACACACTGGGAGAATCGTAGCTGTTCATCCATCAGCAGGTGATCGTTACTATCTAAGGATCCTCATAAATAATATTAAGGGGCCGAGAAGTTATGACGAGCTTAAAACATTTAACGATGTCAAATACCCTGATTTCAAATCTGTTTGCGAAGCACGAGGTTATCTGGAGAACGATGTTGAATGGCTTGAAAGTATGTCAGAAGGTAGTAGAACGGCTACTCCTTACCAACTCCGTGATATGTTCGTCACATTTCTAAACAACTGCTTTGTTGCAAGTCCTAAAAAGCTATGGGAACATTCTTGGAAATCGATGAGTGAGGACATACTTTACAAGAGACAGCGTATTCTGGGCCATGAAAATCTGGAACTCGATGATGAGACACTTGAGCAATACACCTTAATTGAAGTGGAAAAGTTGATGCGCATCCACGATCGCTCATTAGATGATTTTAGAGGGATACCAAAGATCAATCATCCAGTGTTGCTTAAAGAATTGGGGAACAGTTTGTGGAACCAAGAAATGGATTACAATGTTGCTGAGGAAATTTTGAAACATGACATGCAATACAACCTCCTTAACGCAGAGCAGCGTGCGATTTACGAATCGGTTCTTAGCTCTGTTGAAAATAAGGACGGGAAGCTATTTTTTGTATATGGGGCAGGTGGCACAGGCAAAACATTCTTATACCAGACCATTATATCCAGACTTCGATCAAGGGAACAAATTGTTCTCCCAGTTGCCTCTTCAGGAATATCCGCGTTGCTTCTACCAAATGGGAGGACAGCCCATTCAAGCTTCAATATTCCTTTGAAACTCGACGAAAATAAGTTTTGCAATATAAAACCGGGTACAATGCTAGCAGAGCTAATAGAGAAAACTGATCTTATAATTTGGAATGAGGCCCCTATGACGCATAAGCATGCGTTTGAAGCATTGGATAGAACATTGAAAGACTTATTGTCTATGAAAAATCCATGCGCAAAGAACCAATCTTTTGGTGGAAAAACAGTTTTGTTAGGTGGAGACTTCAGACAAATCTTACCAGTAATTCCGCAAGGTAGTAGAGCTGATACAGTATTGGCTTCAATAAGTCACTCATACTTATGGAATAGCTGCCACAAGTTCTCTTTAAAAACTAATATGCGAGTAAATGAAGACGAGAAAGAGTTTGCAGAGTGGTTATTAAAGGTTGGGGAAGGTCGTCTACAAGGAGACATGGGTAATGAGAATGATGGCTCAAATGAACAGATGATAGATGTTGAGAACTCAATGGTAATGCATTCTAATGAGGACACTTTGAAACAACTTGTCGAAGCTGTATATGGAGAAGTCAACAATGTAAAGGATCTTCAGACATCATATACTGATAAGGCTATACTAACTCCACGAAACGAGACCGTCGATGAAATCAATGCATATACCATCTCCCATACCGACGGGGTCTCAAAAGATTACTTCAGCTATGATAGCTTTGAAATATCAGATACTCAGTCTGATCATAATGATACATTATATGCCATTGAGTATCTTAATTCGTTGGAGTTTTCAGGATTACCTTCGCATAAGCTCATTCTCAAAGTTGGGGCACCGGTTATGCTTCTGCGGAACATAAATCAAAAAAGGGCTTATGCAATGGTACACGTTTGATCCTGACTCATATAGGCGAACGCGTGCTTAAGGCAGAGATTGTTACTGGCTCACACGTTGGAACTGAAGTATTGATTCCAAGGATTGTTCTCTTGCATGATGAAACAAAGCTACCTTTCACCTTGCGCCGACGGCAATTCCCTATCCAATTGTGTTATGCAATGACGATCAACAAAAGCCAAGGACAGAGTTTAAAAGGGGTTCTCTTATATCTACCTAAACCGGTCTTCTCTCATGGACAACTTTATGTGGCCCTCTCGCGTGTGACAAGCAAATATGGGTTAACAATCATCCAAGGGAGCGATTCACAACCGCTGAAAGTGAAGAAAATAGTGTACAAAGAAATCTTCAACCTTCTCCCTTCGCATGATAGTAAGTTAAATTTTACGCTCAAATGTCTTCTGTTACGAGATGTTTCCATATTTTCATCAATCTTATAAATCACATGTTATTTCTTCCAGCGATTTAGATATCAGCCATAAGATGGCTAAATATGATTTCAACTCACCATGAGGACACGATATCTCACCATTCTGAAGTAAGTTTACTTATACTACAAATTTATAAACAAGACTTATATAAATATTTATTTTTCTAATACAAGATTTTCAGGATTCCCTTTTCGTACAACTCATGTTATAGTGAAGAACATAGTATACAAAGAAACCTTCCACCGTCTCTCTTTGCTTATTAGTAAGTTATATTTATCGCTCAGACATTTTCCGTTGCAACATGTTTCCTTTTTGTTATAAATTTTTTTATTCACATTTAATTTCTTCCAGCGTTTTACATATCTACCAGAAGATAGCTAAGCATTATTTAGACTCACCGTTAAGAATCGATATTTCACCATCCCGAAGTAAGTTTACTTATATAACAAATTAATAAGCAATAATTATTTTAATATTTATTTCCTAATATATTTGTAAACCTTTCTAGGATTCTCATTTCCATACAAGTCATGTTACATCTACCCGCCTTCATCCTCAATAATTCCCAACCATTGTACCAACAATTTAGTTCTCCAAGTTTCGTATTTTAGTTTCACCTACTCATATTACTATCTTCACCATGCTTCATCAATTTATTTAAATTTCCAGACATACACAATTTCTACTCTACAATCATGATTGTTTCTCAAAAACATTTTCAAGAAAAAAATAAAAAACAAACATTTTGGGAATATTAATACCTACTAATAGTAAATTTGTATTTGTTTTTTATGATAAGTAAATTTGAATTTACTTTTTGTAAAACTAACAACTAAAATTTAAACATTTTCCGCCCGTAGGGCGGAGCTCGGATCTAGTTTAAATAAAAATTATTTTTTGCTGATTATAAACACCACACGTTCGGCTATCTGATACTTTTTTTTTTGCATTTGATGTTAACAAATTTTAAACAAAAGTTATGCTGCAAAGTATGAGTTGTGCCATTCACATACACTATATTTTAATAGCGAAATGACGAAATCATAAATCTAGATATACCAAAAATTTAGATGTCCCATTTATATATAAAATATATGCATATTGACAAAGTATTATTTGGTAAATTTCAGTAATATTGAATCGTTGAATGTGGGATATTCTTTAACTAACATGATATATACATTATTACATATTTGAATATGAAAAATCCACAAAACCTTGTGTCTAAAGTCAGCATTTATTTCAATATACTTGCGAATAAATGGAAAAAAACTAGATATGTAACATGTAGTAACTACACCATCATCACCTTAAGAAAACCACACTTTTGCAAGTTATTGAATTTAATATATTAACTATATATAAAATACATAATATTTATTTCACTTTAACTGTTCATTCAGGGATTGAAATTTTATTCATGGATTTAGCGCACAAAATTGAATAACATATCAGATTGTACAGGTATCATATGATAGCCGGACGATCCAGTTGAAATCACACTAAAATCATGTCAGAAAACATAGATCGCGACAATCACCTGAAAGAAAATACGTATTATCAGCTTTATATAATAATAAATGAACCAATAGCCAAATGGGTTCATTATTATACAGTGCTGTGGGAAGGTTTAGTGGGACCTGAGGGCGAATATAAAAATAAGGTCCCCTTTACATTTTTTTTTCTGTTAAGTGTGTAATATATATTTGAAAACACATTAAGAAAAAAACAATAACATAAGAAACTAAGACTAAAAAAATTTCTTCCCTCTTTTTCAATAAACTCTTTAACCAAATTCTAAAAAAAATAAAAAATTCATCACTTTAACAATAAACAAAAATCGTGATGTCGAAATAATATTTACAAAGAAAGAAAATAAATACCTTAATACAAAACTTGAAGTTGTGGTAATGTGAAATAATAAGAGACACCTGTTGATATAGCTTGAGAATTAGATTGATATAGATTGTATGTAGAATACTTCCGAATATATAAAAAATAAATATATAAAATAACCACACCTTTTTCCTTTTTATAAATGTATAAAGTATATAAATATATATATATATATATTCCCTTTTAGAAAACATGTACAAGCAATTTAAGAAATTGAACTTGGGTTGAGTAAATAAATGGCAAACTTAAACAACTATATATGCTACTAACTATTTTCTAAAATTTGGGGCCTTAAAAAAACTATATATTTTGGGGGCAAAAGCCTTTTTGGTAACACTCGAAGCACGACCCAAATTTATATCGTATTTATATCAAAATTTCTGCTTAGATATGATGATGAAATCTACGTATAGGTTAACAAATGCACAAAGCACATCTTAGATCATAAAACTATTTGGATATGAATTTATACTATTTATACCACTCTAATTGCACCACATCGTTATAAATGTTTAAACACATTTGTTACATCAGCTTTGTTGATTATAGAATTTATGAACCATCATAGATCACTTGAACTCATTACGCAGGCACGTTATCAGTTAATGGCAAATTTAAAGAGCATAAATTCAAAGATAAAACTGTGTGCTTGGGTGATCAAACGTTTTGTACTTAGTGCTGATGTCCTTGGTGAAATACTTCCAAAGATGTGGGAGATTGAAGCGTTGACTCATGGGGAGTTTAGAACAGGTGGTTTCATTGTTGTGGTTTGTGAAGATTGCAGCTGTTTGAAGACAACGAGCTCTGGTGATGTCGGAGTAGTGAAAGGATGGGTGACCTACCTTTTCCGTCACACATCAGTTTAAAATTCTAGGGTTAATCGTGTTTATGCTGGAGTAGTGAAAGGATGGGTGACCTATCGAGAAATTATTCATGATACTGTGTGAGTGAAGCCACAGCACGGCGAAAAGTCATATCGTGATTGCAAGGTTAATAAACAATGATTGTCGAGCTTTGAAAAATTAATGCACCGACCGTTGAAACGGGATGGGGTCCACAAGCTGAAAGAGTGGGCGTGGATGGCCCATTAGCCGTGAGCGGTCGGGCGTTACAGTTGGTATCCTCTTATATCGGTTTGGTTTAAGTTGCATATGATTTATGGTTTAGGGTTTAGGTTTTCAAACATTTAGGGTTTAGGGTATAGTTTGCAAGACCAGATTAATATACATACAATATATACTATGATATCTGATATATTATAAGTTTCAAATTCATATATTTTCTAATAACCAAAACTATCTCAGTCATACATGGAAGTATTTTTGAAAAAGATTTTCACCTCTTAAGATAAGTATGCTATTTTTTAAGAATGCTACACACGAATATTCCTTTAAATATTTGAAATAAGTTTGATATTATTTTAGATTTTTAATTCTATCTTATCATCCCTTCATGTACTAAATGTGTTTGATATCTAATGGATGTGAATGTTAACTACATTGACTACTATGCCATTGAGAAAGAAATATATCATGAAGTCAGTACTCTTACCGTCTAATATATTGCTCTTCATTTTGATCACATTTCTGTGACCATTATTATAATTATCATATACGCAGCTTCATATTTACCAATATTATTATTTTTTATTTTTATATATGATTCTGATGCATTGCGTTTTTGGCGCATTCTAACAATGTTTTCTAAAGTGTGTTTGAGTCTTTATCGAATCTTTTTAGTCTTTTTTGAGTCATTACATGTCTGTAGTTGCATTGGATGGGAGATGGATCACTTGGAACAAAAGAGGCAGAAATTCGGAATGGAGTAGCCAAAGGGCGCAGCCGCTCCGACGACAAAGATTTAAGAAAGTTTCCAATATTTCGGGATTTTACTTAGGGATTCTCTTTTTTCTCCTGAGCCACCACGGACCTGGAAATATATTGTTTTCTATTGTTTTTCATCAGACACGCCACTTTTTACAGAGATTTTTAGAGAGAGACTAACGATTTGTTATATTTAAGGGAGAATGATCTCTACACTCTCGAGAAGAATCTCGAACCCTATTCTATTATTCCTGCAATTTATTATCATAATTTCCTCTTCTATTATCTCTGAGATTTCTCTGTTCATGGATGAGTAGTCGATTGCTTAGTGTAGGGTGTCAGGAGATCATTGATTCATGAGCTAAACACAAATAAGGATTGATGTTTTGATTGTCTATATTCATTGTTGAAATTAAAGCTTGCATTAAACTAATTACTTAGTGCATGATTCTAGATTTAATCTATTCACCAAAAGTATTTTAGGTTGCTAGAATTAACATGAATGAACCAAGTGATGGTATCCTTAGTGTTAATCTCTTGGGGCTTGGTGTGTACCCACATCAGTCATGGGTTTGATTCTCACTGGGAACTAAACTATCACTATTTAGCCAGTCTGGGCTTGGGCTTTGCCATGGTGGTTAACATGGTGGGTCGTAACAGACAATCAGTCCACCCCCTGGAATTAGTCGGAAGGTATTCCAAATTTGTGTCAGACAGTGTGGTACAATTTCGGGCTAGTCTACTCTGTAGTACTAAGTGCGTTCCTCCTGGAGCTAACCAGATCAACCAATAGGGGTTATAAAAAAAAGCATGAATCAGCGATTTGTCCCTAACCAGCGATAGTAGATGTTAGGGAAAATTGTGAACTTATCGAATCTGGTCTTAATGTTTATCATCCTTCTCTGATTCAAACGAGAATTTAGATATTAGGAATGCATGATAAAAGGATAGATGCCATGAAAGTGAATTGATCTCGCCTTGTTGTTCGAGTTTAAGACTTGCTGTGATTTTTTTCTCGAATAGATGTTTGGCTCATGCTCATTGATTTTTGATCATTCAGCCTAGGCTTAGCTCTTTTATAATCTGAAACCAAACCTTTTACTTGCGTATTGTCATTCTTTTATTTTCAGTAAAATTATTTTCCTTAACTTAATATCGAACTCATAAAAGCAAAGTGTAGAAACGGTGCTCTGGAACTGAATCAAAATTATTAAAATAACCACTGATCAATGAAACACTTAATTTTAGTGTATCAGATTCGTATACTTTTGTGGAAGGCAATGAAACAGGGTGTGAATATAAGAGCGGATACACTATTTAGGGTACTATTTACCGATATTGTTATTTCAATATCTTTAGAATATCCTTCGTATACTAATATTTGTTATCTAATGCTGATGAACAACATTGAGGACCAAACAATTGAGAAGTCAATGATTCAACATGTGAATATACGAGCAGGTGCAATTTTAATGTAGGAAAAACCAGTTACTCATGTTCAAGTAGTTGACAATACGAGCAAGAAGGATCGTTGTCGAGAAAACTATAATCTGGACATGAACACAGAGTTAACCTACTGATAACCAAAGTCTTCTACTTATCTATATCTAGTGTTATCAATTTATTGTTATATTTGTAAAGCCTTGGAACTTATATTATTATGTTATGACCTTATTATTATGTTTGTTATACTTTAAAATTTATATTATTGTGTTATGAACTTACTATTGTGTTGAACTTGTGTCAACTGTTATATTATTATAAATCTCTCTTTAAGATGCACAACCATACTCTTAACAATAGATTGGCAATGAAGACAATAGTTTATAATTACAAGAACTTGAATGAATGAATAAAGCATTAGACAAATAATTTTTTTAATAGATTGGAGACAAAGTGGATATATTACTAGAAGTCTTCTAATTTGGAGGCAAAATTTTCTAGAAGTCTTCTAATTTACGGTCAAATTTTACTGAAAAATTTAAGTTTTTGATTAATTTGCATGAAGTCTGTGGAGAAGTCTCTCAAGAAGTTTGCTCGAGAATTCTGATGAAAAATCTTCGGAGAAGTTAGATATATAGTCTTGAGATATAAAAAACCTGCATATCTAAAATGTTTAAAATGATTTCTGCGAGAGAAAATTTTCAAAAGAAACCATTTAAACTTAAGTAAGAAGAAAACAAATACAATAAGTTTAATGATACTTTAATTAGAATCTAACATACAAAAACAAAAATATACTTTATATTATTTGAAACTACAAGTCTTACAACTGAAATAACAAAAATTATATAATCACAGTGACTGTAAATTATATTTTTATTTGGTTTTAACACACACAAGAAAAATGAATATTTCAAAAATTAAATGATCTATATCTTACATTTTAGAAAGAAAGATAAACCATGAAAAATACAATTTTAAGCTAAAATAATAAGAAAATAATCACATTAAGCTGAAGCTATACCTTTATTTAGATATAGCATACAAAAAATAATTGCTGAAAAATAAAATCTTACCCATTTTACAGTTTGTATAACTGACTTCTCTAGAAGAAGCCATCTAGAGAAGTCTGCTAATGAAGTCCGAAGTACAATATTGTCTTCTGATTTGAAAGACTTACATATCCAAAAACGTTAAAATGGTTTCAAAACAAATAAAAATTTTAAAAATAATTTTCTTAATGCTTAATAATAAACAAAACAATCACATTAGGTTGAATCTATAGCTTTTTCAAATCTAACATATAAAACACATAAAATTATATACCCAAAATTTATAGGTCTCGAAGATAAAAACCATTAAATGAAAAACTAGGAAAACAAGATAAACTAGTGAGAAAAATATGAGACAAAAATATGCAAATTGATATAAAGTTTGGTGTCTTCAAATCCTAAGAGATTAGGTTGGAGAATCTCAGAGTGAGAGCAATTACATTTTTGCTACACCTATTTGAGTGGAATTTAGGTTTATATAAATTTTCCGCTTCAAATGACTTTTTGGTAAGTCTTCTAAAGTAAAATGCACTAAAATACTTTCCAAAAAGTATTTTAAACATTAAATTTACTATTTATCCTCGCAGACTTCCCAAGAAGTCTTCTAATACATCATATGTTAGAAGACTCAAGAAGTCTTCTAAACCCTAAAGTCAAATAACAACGAAATATCATTAAACATAAGATCTTATAAGTTTTTAAATATAAAAAAAAACTAAACACATATTTGTCACATATATATATATATATATATATTTAAGACTCTAAAGTCTAACCCTAAAATACAAAAAATACTACAACACATATTACCAAACTCTAATTAAAAGAAAATCGTGAGTTACAATCTATATTAATTCGTCTATATTGAAAATTGTTTAATTTTAGTAAATCTATATTTATTTCATCAGAATTGTTTACAATTACATGATTTTGATTTATTTTCCATCCAATAGTTTTATAAATTATTTTTATGATTAAATACATGAGAAGATAAAAGACTTCACTAACTTGAAAAGACTTCACAGGGTTATAATCGTAAAAGTGATTATATGTTTTTTGTTTGGTCATAAAGAGATGCTTGTAATTTCACTATCGCATTGGATTACTTTTGCATTTATTTGAATTTGGAGTATACTTTTGTATTTAAAATAAAATTTAAGTCATTTTGTTTTCAAATCCTCAGTATATATAATTATTTTTATAATTTTTACTTATTATTTATAATCTTATTACATGTTACAATCATTAAATACTTTATTCAAAGGTTTGGAAATGTATTTTTAAAATGTTCTTACCTTAATTTATTCGAAATACTTACATAGTCATATCTGAGTAACATTTCAAGTGCATTAATTTTACTGTCGATGATTTGAATTATTTATCAATTTAGGTTTATATAAAAATAAAATTTCTGTTAAAATAAATGGTAATTATGGTTTTTTAGATGTATCAATTTTATTTTTAAAATTAACAATTATTTTTTAGACCTACAAAAGGAAAACTCATCATTTGATTTTTCATTACGTTCCCAATATATGTGAACATTTAAGGATAAAAAGTGTTTATGAAAGATATTTGAGTTTTTTTTTGCAAATATGACTCAAAAATCAAAGTCAAACAAAAAATTAACCCATGATTTTTTAGAGTTTCTATTGGCCCTATTTACCCGAAAGTTCAGATTATTCACGAAAATACCATTATTTGTTTTTTGTTTTTTTTTTGAAAATGAGTATTTTACTCTGTTATCCTCATCTTTATCAAATATTTACAATATTACCATTACCATCAATACACTAACCACCATAAACTACCAATTTGAAGCTCTTAATGCACCTAAAAATCGATTTTCGATTCTCTTAAGTCACTTTTTATGCTCAAAAACTAAATCTCCTTCACCTTCTCACTATTTTCATCTAAAATAATCAAGATTTTGATTATAAACTTTGTAAGGTTTAAACTCATGATTATGGGTCATTAACAAGTGGATCTGTTTCGTGGTGAAGTTTTGTGTGCTAGGAGAAGCTAATCTAAGTTATCTCACTGGTTGAAAGTATGGAATTATTTTTTTCCAGATTTTTCGTCAGAAGACTTCCGCGAAGTCTTTTGGTCTTAGAAGACTTATACAGAAGTCTTCTGGTCAATACAGATGTTACTTTTGCAGTTGACTTTATGTGTGTGTTTTTAAAGACAACTTCTCTCGAAGTTTTCCGACTTTTTTTTAACAAAAGAATCTTGAAAATACTAGAGAAGACTTCCTGGTAAGTCGTCTAGGATAAACATGTTAGTTTTGCATCTCACCGGAATGTGTAAAAAATTTTACTTTCTCTAAACGACTTACACGGAAGTCTTCCACCAAAAGACTTCCCCGTAAGTCTTCTGAACTCTCGGTGGAAGTCTTCTTAGTGTCGGTGAAATCGTCTCAGGTTACTTTTGCAATTGAAAATTAAATTAAACTATTTAATTTTAATTAGATGATTTTCATGTAAGTTTTCCGGCAGAAGACTTGTACAGAAGTCTTCCAGAATTGTATTCTGAGATTTTAGCAATCCTTAGTTATCACAGAAGATTTCCATGTAAGTCGCCTGACGGAAGACTTACATGGAAGTCGTCTAATTAAAATTAAACAATTAAGTTTTATTTTTTTTAATTGCAAAAGTAATCTGAAACGACTTACATATAAGTAGTCTAGTAAAAATTAAATATTAAGTTTTATTTTCTCCGCTGGAAGTCTAGGAAAAATCAAATTTCTGACACAATTTGGTCAAATGGAAAACTAATTTGTTTATCCTAGACGATATACGAGGATGCATTCTCTGGTATTCTTGAGATTTTTTTTGAATACAAAAGCAAGACAATATTTACAAAATAAAACTTCCAAAGAAGTCTGTTGTATAGTAGACTTCTCTGGAAGTCTTCTTTTGTAAATTTTCAATTACAAAAATGACCGAAATGACGATTTTTAGAAGTCTGCCGGAAGATTTCCGTGGAAGTCTTCTACATCAATGTTTAATAAACTTTAATTTTCTCTAAAACTAAGAGAAGTCTTCTTTTGTAAATTTTCAATTACAAAAATGACCGAAATGACGATTTTTAGAAGTCTGCCGGAAGACTTCCGTGGAAGTCTTCTACATCAATGTTTAATAAACTTTAATTTTCTCTAAAACTATAAAGACTATTTAACATTTTTTTGCTAGTTCATATATATTAGTCATTATTGGGCTACTGAATGAAATTTAAAACTTACTTGGTGATATTTATGAGGTTACCAACATTCATGTTTAGTAAAGTTTCTAGCCAGTAAGAGAAGACTGCCCTGGAAGTCTTTTCGGTTGAATTTTTTGAAGTTGACATTCTATGTTTGCTAATGTGTTTTAATTTGACTTTTCAGATGATGCGTTAGTTACATATATATGTATGTAGAGTGGTTGTTGAAAGATGACTCTTGAAATTTTGTAGTTGGTAATTTTAAAAGAGCGAGCATGTTCTTTTTGAGTAAAGGTTCGACACATGCTGAACTTGTTGAAATGACTCAAGAAAATTATAAACTGGATATGAACACATAAGTTGTGGAGTTAATCTACACATTACCAGAAGCAATGATACAACATATGACTCTAGACACCCCTTATATTCATGTTACAAGTGATAAACAAGATATAAAACACATTGTCAGCACATATATCACATCTTGGGAAACATCATTACTGATTTTACAAAAATAAAACCATACTTTTATTCAACTCTTGCTAGCTGGTCATAGCCAACTGCTGTAAGTTAGTGAGAAGAACTTTTTTTATAATTGCAAACATATATTTTTTGCAGAGTATGGGAGATCCAAAGATGAGAAGTACAGAATAAACATCATGTTTTGATATTTTAGTTTTAATTCAGAGAATTTGGAGAAAATAAAAAAAATTGAATTATATTTGTTCTCATTTTTATATCTTTAAATTCGAATATACATTCTGTTAGGAAGTATAATCTTGAAGAAAAAGAAACGCTACTTGGGAGTGTTCTTTATTGCATAGAAATACAACAATGTTACAATCGTTACAAGGTCGAGCAACTTCTCTGTCAATATAAGCAGATGACGCTTTCTTGCAGTAGGCTTCAAGCCAATCCATTGTAACACTCTTTGGCCTCTCAAGTGCAAGTCCAAGAGCTCTGTCCCATATTGTCTGCAAACCAAACCCAAGAGTCTTTTCTGCCTCGGAATGAATCTCAGTGATTTTCTTGGCTTCCATCTGCCCATTTACGAAGCAAGAACAAAACATAAGCAAATATAGATAAATCTCTGAGTAATTACATATACGCTCTGTAAATTCCTACCTCCTCACGCCTTGGTACCCATTTGTTAGCTCGCAGATCAACAACGTTACGTACCATAAATCTCAAACGCGGCTCTAGCATCGGGTGCACTGCTAGTTCCTTCAGACGTAGGAAGTACATGTCGTTTATACCTCGTGATCTTGGGCTCTCATCGGTACTGTAGAGTCAATTGACCTCTTTTTTTTTTCCTTCTTCTTAGTTATAGACGAAGATAACACATCGCATGGCAACCTGATTCTTGAGTTACCAACTGTGACTTTCAGTTGTGGTTGCAGCTTCTGAGGTGACGCTGTATCCAGTGATCACAGGAAATAGTTTGGTGTTCTTTGAGTAACGTCTGCACTCATAGTTATTTACTTTGAGTTAGCGTCTTTTCTTTCTACAGTCATCAACTGAATGAAGGTGTGGTTCCTGCAGTCATCAACTTCAAGAATCGAAGCCATGTTTCCACAACTGTAGCTATAGTTTGACATACCTGCACGAAAAGCAACCTTTGTCAAACAAGTGGCAGAAACTACACCCCAAATTATTCAAATACATATCTAGGTAAAGGTTAATAAGCTTCAAAAGTTGACGTGTAAGATAATACAATATATGAACAATGTTATGAGCAAGCAATCATAAGCTTGAAGGATTTATAGAAACAAAGCTAGGAGAGGGAGGAAATATTTAACATACTACCACACTCAAATTACATGTATCAACCGCAAAAACAAGGACAAGAGTAATGCTAGTAATGATACAAATTACTGAACTAAAGACTGACCAGGTAAAATTGGGTATCATCGCATATCGCATTGGAAGCCGAGGCCTCCCAAGGGACGTGAGATTACAATTTGCATGTTTGCCATCTATAATAGGTGTTGGGATCGACACATGCTCTCCTAGCAGCCTCTGGATCTCTGAAAGTCACCTAAATTCTCCATATAAACCAATAACAGAGCGCTGAGTCATTCAACAATAATGAAAAAATAAAACTATCAGAGATATAAGTTGACCGGATGAAAAGACTCATCATGTCCGAAGAGGTTTCAGCAAAATCAGCATTTTAGAATAATATCCTAAGTCTAACAAATCATTTTATACCTAACATGGTATTACCAAAACTTTCATTATAATTATAACTCACAAGGAAAACTCAGAACCCAATAACCTCAAATAAGCTAACATGGAAGCAGAGCAGCAACAAAAGAGCTTCATGAAATAACACGAGCAAAAAGAGATATGACACTCACAAAGCCGTATTCTTATCGGTAATAACAACAACCTCGAGGATATCACCAAAGGGTTCGAAATGACGACGAAGAATCTGCTCCCTCCACGACCTCCTCCTGGCCTCAAGCTCAACATCACTCGAAGCTTTCGAGATGCCAAAGAAGTATTGATCAAAGAGACAAAATTGAAGAAGCTTTAGCTAAGAGAGAGAGGTCAACATTCCCTCATCTATGTTAGAAAAAAAATTCAATTTACTATACCTTAATTTATATCATTTACAAATATTTATACTTACATTATTTTCCTCTAACAAAATACTTTAAAAAAAATTTAAAAATTATTTTTAAGATTTACTATATGAAAAGTCTTCCTGAAGACTTACAAAAACTCAAAAGACTTTTCAAGATTATATTCGTAAAAGTAAATTTCACTAGCATTTTGGGTTACTTTTACATTTGATTGAAGTTTAGATATACTTTTGCATTTAAAATCAAGTTATGAGTTATATCTGGAAAATCTTCAAAATATCTTGATATAAATATGTAAATAACTATAATGAATTTTTAATTTTAAGTTTGATTATATTATTTTATAATTTTCTTTTTTTCTTCAGTGTCATAATTGTTGGTTATTTTATATAAAAATTTAGAAAATGTGATATGAGATTTTTTACATTTTTTAATTTCTTAAAAGAAAAAACCTAATTTTTGTTGACCAAAACCGTTTTAATCCCATCAATAATCACATATACAAATCGTATGGAAAAGTAAACCTCCGGAGAACGAATGTGTTTCAGCCTAAAAAAACTACTCAAGTTTGTGAGTTATTTCCACTTGTCTTTCGATTTAAGTTGCCTTTTTCATATGGTTTAATAACATTTTACACACCAAAAATCAGACATGTTTTGATCTCATGAACCATCATCATGAATAAACCAACATGATCTAACACATAAAACAATTTATTCAATCATGATTACATAACAGTCAATAAATGATAATAAACTATTATATTCATCTGATATATTATTCTCAATTTAGAAATTAAATTAATTTGATATATAATGATATATTAGTGTGTCTTCAAGCAACCATCATAAGCATCGGTCGAGTTTCCATACGCGTTACTGCATTCAACAATTGGCTTATTTCCATCGACAGTAGTAATATCAATTTTATCTAGAACCATATCTTTGCAAGATGTGACTTCGCTGCAATCTATCTTTATAATGACATCTTTTCGTGACGTTCCATGAATATTCGTGAATGTCACGTTGTTAATCGCCACTGCTGTTGATTCCTATTAAATAAAAGATATATAAAACTTAAAATAATAAATAAAAGTAACTTGAATTACACTCAGAAGTTTTATATTTCACACAAAAAAAGAAAAAGAAAATAAATAACCTGTAAGTTGAGGCGTCCCTTGTCAATATAGTGTTGATTAATTATAATTGGATTTTTAGTTTCAGTGAGTAAGATGTCCTTGAAAACTATATTTCTTGCATATCCGTTACCACTCCATTGTTTGTGTTATTGAAAGTGCAGTTAGTCACTTGGATGTTCTCAACTATAGATTCTTCTCCATCTTTTCTTAAACTTCCAACACTGTAATATAATTATAAATGAATAAAATCCGTTATATAATCTAAAAATTAATATATATTTGATGACATCAAGATTATTGCATCCTTTAAAATCCAATTGCTACGGTAAAAATAGATTACATTTTTTTTGAGCTTTTTATAATAGAATTTAGTGTCAAGGAAAAATATATTTACTCACAGTAGGGCGTTTAGAAGCTTTGAAATTGACTTGAATTCATTGAGTATGAGAAAACATTAGATCCACGCATTTTATGAATATAAATATAACTAATTTTTTAATTTCTTTTAAAATATAAAAAATATCTCATCTCCCAGAAAGAAGAACCATGTCCATTGATTGTGCCTGAACCAATGACCGTTAAACCGATAATGTTCTTAAAACTTACCCATTTATATGACTAAAAGCCTGACCATGCTTCTTTGTTAAGAGGGGCGGCGATCTTTCCTTCAAACTATACAGTTGAAAACAAATACATTCTAAATCAACAAATAAATAACTTTTCAAATGGATCTTAAAACTATTAGTCTTTCAGTGTTAGCTGAACTTGTACAAATGGAGAATTACATGAACCTTGAAACACTAGAGGTTGTAGTAAAAAAGTATTATCTGAAGGAATAATGAGTGTTTTATTACTCCCACCACTAGTGCACATAGTTTTCCATGCTTCTACAAAAGACTTTTTTCAAAAAAAAAAAATCTATACGAATTAGTAGACAAATAACTAAATATTTGCAGCAAAATTATGTTCTACTTGTAGGAATAAGTAACAATAGAAAATAAATACTAATAAATATATGGCTTTGTTATAATTTTTTCGTTTGACTACAAAAACTTTTTATACAAGAAAATTGTAGCCCGTTATAAAAAACATGGCCAATGCTTTAATACATTCATCTAATGATAGAATTGTAATTCAAAATTATTTATACGCAAAAATAATAATTCAAAATTTCGTTGTCGTCATTTTTCTTTTCTAAAAACAAACATAGTTATAAACTTTATAGGCTTATAGCTTCTCTTCATAGGGCTAAAACTGAAGAGTCGTGTCATAATTTTTTTTCTTAAGTTCAGATAATATTATAATGGAAAAATTGAGATAGTATCTTGCAATATTATACACCTTTGAATCATCGGTAATACCATCTCCCTTAGCACCAAATTTAAGAACATCATAGATTTGACCATTTATCAATCCAACTAACGTCAACACAAACACAACATGTACCGCAATTTCCTACAACATCCAAAAGCAAGGTCAGATGGAAATAAAAATTATATTAAGTATATATATTGATAAGATGATTGAATGTAATGTATTGTGTCGATGTATGTGTTGTTTATGACATATTTATATAATTAAGAATTATAGATTTAGTTCCTGAAATTTGCATATTTTATACCTAAAATCATCACTTGACAAGTTTATGCATTTAAGGGAGTATCCAACTAGATGATTAGATTTAGAAAAAATTCTTACTTTCAGAAGTTTAAGAAATGTATACTATAAAAACAATCAAGAATATAAGTCGAAAGAGAGATGAAAATGCATAAACAGGAAAAAATAAAATGCATTGAAAAATCACATGTAGAACTAGATTTGGATGTATATTGTTGTCAAATTGCATTAATCATCATTTATATGTAACTTAATAGAGATTAACATCAAAAGTAGACATATATTTATAACAATAAAGTAGACTTTTGTCCTTTCATAGCACGCCACATCAATATGTGAAATATACGGGATGTAATCCAATTAGATGGTTAGATTTAGAAAACAAATCTTAATTACAGCAATTCTAAAAATATACTGTGAAAACAATCAAGAATATAAGTTGCAAGAGAGATGAAAATATATAAACAGAAAAAATAAAAATGCACTGAAAAATTCATAAGTAGAATCATATTTCGATGAAAATAATAATCAGATCGCATTAACTTGATGATATTTTTTAAATACGTGATCATTATTTATATGTAACTTATTAGAGATTGATATTGCAATTTATACACTTTTAAAATAGATTATTATCTTAGATAAAAGGTATGAAATTAATTTATTTGACAATCCATTTTATCATTATATTAACTTTGTTTTCTAGTAAATTTTATGAAAAATAGTAATAAAAACTATATTTTTGATTTTTAGTAATAAAAGCAAATTTTTATTCTTCAAAAGAAAACATAATGTAATTCAGAAAAGTATCTTAACCATAACAATTAAAAATTCAATCCATTGGAAAGCAAAGAAGGGTAAATGACTTTTTAACACTGGTTGAATAGTTAATTACATCTTCATATAATTTTATTTTTTTTACATATGATGTTCAACTATCTGCAAAATATGATATATTGATGAAAAACTTCACGAACAACAATTCTACGATGTAACTCTCTGCGTATTACTTGGATTGACATATCATTCTGCCTGTACGACGTTTTTAATGGACGTCTCTTTACGCAACATACGACTTTACCTGCATCACTATATAACTTGTGATAAACCTGACATCTTATAATATGTAAGAAATTACATCTTAAAAGAATTAAATTTATACCCAATAGAAGACTTTAAATCTTGACCACTACGACATGGTGCTTCCACAATTTAATGGCTTTTGGAGGAAAAACAAAATCTGGCCATAATGGATCACCGGATGTGATTCCCAATATTCTTAAAACATCATTATAGTTAGATAGTGAAGAGAGTACCATATATTATCATTAAGTTAATAATTTTATCACTATTAGGTCATTTTTCTGTACTACATGCAGATTGTACTTTTTATGTTTTCTTTTGACTTTTAAAATTAATTTGAATAATAAATTGTAGAACTTTTCTAACAACAAACCAAATGAAAATAATTTGGGTTTTTTCGTTGTAATTCTTTGATGAAATTTACTATTCCTCACATAGCCTATTTTTGTTCTATATATACAATTATCTGGCATGGTTGATCCATAAGTCAAAAGAAAAATAAACAATAAACCAATTTATATAATCTGTCAAACAATCCAAATAATATAATGAATAAAAATATATCTTCAAATTTATGAAAATATGTTTTTAAAAAACCCAATAATATGAATTTATTTTAAACATTCGATTTTTTTAAAAAAATAATACTTTACATGTTTTAGCATTTAAATTTTGGAGTCAGCATATATCATTTTAAACACTAAGTAAAAATTTTGAATATATTTAATGAATTTCAGTTTATAAGAAATTTAATTGGATAAAAAATTATCTTACATCATTTAAAATAATTTTTAGGCTAAGATTACTACTAAAAATAAATTAAAATTTGCATAAATGAAATCTTCTTATATTACTATTTCATAAAATATATAGTTTTCCATTTAAAATAAAAATTATCATCAGACAGTTAAATATATACTTAATAAAAATTTAATATTTCGTAGTTTAAAGCTATACATTTTTTTATTAAAAATTACTGTGAATGTTCATTAACGTATAAAATGGAGGAAACTGAATCTTATATGAAAAAGATGTTTATATTAATTTTCCAATTAATAAAAATCCACATGTATATTAATTTTCCAATTAATAGAAATCCACATGTATATATATTTCTGTTTCTTCATAATTGTTTTATGCTTTATGCTTTAGTTGTAAGTGTGGAATTATTTGATAAATTCATGTTTCTTTGATTATAATAAATTTATTTTAGTCCGTAAACTTAATCTACAACCAATTTAACTATATATATAAGGTGTATCTAAACATTTTACATCCAACTAGAGAAAATTATTAACAGGCTCCAATTTTCATGGCTATTGTTCTTAATTTTTGTTTATTTTGTACATATGTTATAGTTTTAACTAATAATTAGATATTTACTTGAAAATGGTTTTATCTATTTTTTCTGTGTTACAAAAAAAATTAGATAAAACCTTTTTCAAGTAAATGATCAGTTTCATCAAAAAGTTTCGAAAGTTTACAAGATCATTGTTGAACCTAGATATATCTGAAGTTGAATATTTCAACCTCAAGTTATTGTACTAATTAAACTCGTCTAAATTACTTCACTAGTAAAAAAAGAGGTCACAGCCACGGTTTATTTTCGTAGCTATGGGCCAAATTTCGTAGCTATATGAGTTTTTGCTACGTAAATGCTACGAAAAAAAAAAGAAGGTATACGAGCGTAGCAAAAAAAAACCGTAACAAAATTCGAAGCAAAAGGCCACGATAGTGCCACGATGAATTCGTAGCAAATAAGTCACGTTTTGCCACTAAATATTTCGTAGCTATTTTTGCTACGAATTAAACCCTAGCTAAAACCGTTCAACAAAAATATATTAAAAAAAATAAAGCAGAATTTGATACAAAATAAATTAATAATTTTTGAAAAAGAAAATAATATATTAAACGAGCATTCCTTTTACAGATTAAATCGATAAACATTTACAAATTAAAATTGGTTTAAGAAACTAAACCAAATAAATAAACCTAATATCCGTCTAATCGTCTTCCTTTCTCTTCTCCCGGCCAGCTGCTCTACCATCTCCGGCGTAGCTCCTCTGTCTTCTCGGACATGTCTCCTAGGTCTTCACAGGCGTGGCTTTTCAGTCTTCTCGATGCCACTTTCTCTATCTTCTCTAAGCTTGCCCTGATTCTCCTGCACACTAACTAAACCAGATTCAAAATCCAACTTTTACAATATAGGGGAGGAGAGGCGGCACGCAGAGGAATAAAGAAGTCACAAATGAGAGGAGGCTTAAGGGGCCGATACCTCACGGAGAGAGCCAGAGCAGGAAAGGAGGCGTCATGAAGCAGAGATGTCATGGAGGAAAGAGGCGTCAGGGGCAGAGGAGGAGGCGACACGGTGACTTCACGGATGAGAGAGGTAGAGAAGGATAGGAGGAGGCCTCACAGTTCTTGGTGACTTCGCGGAGGAGAGGAATAGAAGAAAGATATAAAAACATTGTAGTGGCAATGCCACTGTGGCATAGAGAAGAAGAACAGAAGATGTGTGTGCACAGAGAGAGCGATGGCTGGGACTTGGGATAATGAATCTGTTTCAGATCTGAAACGTTAAAAAAGAAGAAAAGAAAAATAGAAGGAATAATGAATTGTGGCCATTGATTTAAATTTATCAATGGTTGGGATGATGATCCTTGCCATCACATTTTGACCAATAAGAACAAAGCTAGAGCATAAGATAAGATAAAGAGATATTTTTATGTTATTACAATTTTTGTGGTTTTTAACAAGACAGCTCATTAACCAAACCAAAAAATGCTTTAGCCATCGTCATATTTAAATAAGGCTTAGAATATAATGTTTAAAATTTGTTTTTTGATTTTAGATTAAGTTAAACATTAACTAATAGTGGTTAAGATTTATTAATTCTAAATGTCAAGTTTCAGTGTTTACATTTATAAATGTTAGATTTGGTGTTTGGATTTTATGATTTGGAGTATAAGGTTTAGGGTTAGGGTGTAGGGTTTGGAGTATAGTGTTTGAAGTTTAGATTTAAGTTTTGAGTTAAATTTTTGAGAAATATCACATTTTGAGTTAAAATTTAGATTTGTTGTTTAACTTTGAAAATATTAGATTTAGTGTTTAGATTTATAATTTGAGGTATGTGGTTTTTATATAAAACTAGAGTTAGGAAAATAATATTTGAGTTTAGATTTAAAATTTGAGATTAGATTTTTAAAATAATTAAATTTCAGTTTAAGTTTAAAATTTTAAAGTTATAATATGTGAATATGTGAATACTAGTAAAGTTTATTTTTATAGTTTAGGGGTAAAAACATGTTTGAGATATAAGGTTTCAAATACTACAAAAAAATTTTGGTGTTTGGATTTGATGGTTTGGGGTATAAGGTTTAGAGTTATAATGCATGGTTTGGAATATAGTGTTTGAAGTTTAGATTTAAGTTTTGAAACTAAATTTTTAGTTTAAGTTTAAGATTTGTTGTTTAACTTTGAGACTATTAGATTTAATGTTTAGATTTAGTATGATTTATGGCATAAAATTTATATATAGAGTTTAGGGTTTGAGATATAGTGTATGATTTTGTATTTAAAATTTGAGATTAAAGTTTAAAAGTAATTAAATTTGAGCAATTTTAAGTCATAGTATGAAATGATTAGAGTTTAAGGTCCTTTTTAGAGTTTAGAGGTTAAAAACATGTTTAGGGTATAGGGTTTAAAATAGACACAATTTTTTTTCGTGGTAAAATCGTAGCTAAAATATATTTTTTTGGTGAGTTGCTACGAAATTGATACGTTTTTGGTCGTAGCAAGTTGCTACGGTTCGTTTCGTAGCAAAATCGTAGCAAGTGTTAGCTACGATTTGATTTCGTAGCACGATCGTATCAAATTTGCTACGAATTTGGTACGATTTGCTACGTTTTCATTTTCGTAGCATAACGTAGCAAAATCGTAGTTTTTTTATTTCTAGCTACGATTTTACCGTAGCAAGTTCGTTGCTATTTCAGTTTTTTTTACTAGTGCTTATCACTTAGATTTTTTTTTTAAATAAATAATATGTAAAAAAATTATGGATATCAATATCAGTTTCACAAAGAAAATACAATTCATAAATATAAAGACAGGTCATATTGTGTTTCAAGAAAAAAAATCACTAACCATATCGACTATATATATATGGCGTAATTTATCCGAGCTATTTCAGTGACAATTGTTTATAATGTCTTTAAGCTTCATCTAACCATAATTAATGAGTTTTTTTATGTTAAAATATTGCACGTTTGGTGCTGAAATAAGTCATATGGTAAATTAATCCAAGCTATATTAACCAATGTTTTATGATTTTAGCAATTATATCATGTTCATATATAATATTTTTAGCAAAATAATTATCAAATTTTTTTCTTATCTTTTATTTTTTTCCTTTATCTTTTTAGTGTCAGTTTTGTTACATTTTTGTTAGTTTGTTTTCATTTTTGGTTATAACTATATTATAAGTAGTGCTGTTGTTAATCATCATAAAGACATATTTAGGCCAAACTCTTTTTTCAAATATAAGATTCAGAGGGAAACCTAGATTTTACCATAGTTTTATTTATAAAACGAAAAAGATGTTGTGCATGCTATATAATTTTTTTTTGATAACGATGCTATATAATTTAGTATGTATTTTTATTGGTGTAGAGGGTGATTGTAAGTGATGTGAGTGTTTTGCCAATTATATTTTAACAAGAAATTATAAATTTACAACCCAAATATATATATATATATATATATATTCAGAGCTCATGTATCCATCGCTGACCTCTACTTCTCAACCCCAATCTCTACAGCTGAACCAGCTAGGTTATGAACCTTTCCATTTAGTGCTACGGGTGAGCATCTAACTCATGCTACTTAAAGGGAATTAGGCTCCTCACCACCGTACCCGAGCTCTTGAGACCAGGGGCGGACATATGTGTTGGGGTAGGGGGTGTGCCCCTACTGATTTTTTTTTCTTGAATAATCTATGTATATTTGATTAAATTATTTGTAATTTAATGAAAAAAATATAAAAAGTGCCCCGACATAATATGTTTTTTTGTTATTTTTACTATTGTGCCTCCAGTTAAAAATGATTTTGCATCCGCCACTGCTGAAGATTGTGTGTACCGCTCCTCCAATGATAGTCTCGCCTTCTTCTCCTCTTCGGCCGCTGCTCGTCTTCTTTATTTTCTCGTTTTTGTTTATAGTAATAATCGTTTGTAATATGATTTACAATTACGAAACCTAAATCTAATAGTTTATAATCTACGAAAGTTGGTAATCATTATGTTCCAATAAATTTTATAAATACTAGTTTTTTTGTTCGCGCTATGCGCTGATTGTATCCTATAAAAATTTCTCCAATCATTTTATTTACATATATTTAAATTGTTCATCAAAATATGTAGCCAAAAAAAATCAAATATGTAGAATGTTAATTTAGTTGATGATTATAACGACCGACATAATCTAAAACATTTTTTTCTCTATCTACACAAACCATAAATTCTAAATCATAAGTTTAACTCTTTATTACAGATGTTTCATGACATTCAATGTTACCTAAAGAAGTATTTAACGAATTATTTTTATAGTTGATGGAATTATATTGATTTAATGCATATTTAATAGTGACTGAAATGTTTATAAAGAGAATTGTGGATCTAATTAAGAATTTTAACATTGGTAACGTGTATTTTTTACTAAAAGACACAGTGGTCAGTGTTTTTTGATCTTTTTTGGTTCATAGATAATCGAGTATACTTGTTAGTGCAAACAACTGCTATTCAGAATTCAAGGGAAGTACAATAGCAATACGATGATTATAATTGCAAAGTGAGAGTCATTATATATGACACTTATGTGTACTTTCATAATCCAAACTAAAAGCCCCAATATATGCATTCCAAGGTTGAATTATTAAAAAAGAAAAATTAGATTCAATACTTGAATTCTAACTACATCGGTAGTATTTTATTATTTAGTATTCATAAATGTATGTACATAGTATTTGGAAAGAAATGGTAGATTTTGAATATATGATTTTTCAAGCATAATGATTGGTGGCTATGTACAATCCAAAAAGCCATACATACTTTTACTCTTTGCTTCTGTTTTGGTTAGCTTTTTTGTTTTTTATAACTATTCCTTATATGTGAATACAATGTTACATTTTATGCTAACCTTCCTTCAATTTTATCGGATGTCTCCATAGGATTATAGGAAGTTGGCTTTCCTCGTTGGTCAGGTATTTTTCCTTCCGAACTATTTTTTGTTAAACGAACACAAATGTAATTATGCTTTTAAAGATATAATCAGTCTGAAAATGTAGGTTGTAGAAATATTGCATACTGTATAGGGAGAAAATATCAAATCTACTTGTACATATATATATTAATATGTATTAAATCTTGGAAGAGGTTTTAGACAATATGACTTACAGTTTTACAATCATAATTTTTTTTCCTTGAAAGCCTTTTCAAAAAAAATCATAAATTTTTAATGTTGAAGTTGGTTGTTCATATAAACTCGTTGGTTGGACTAGATACTTTTTGTATTTTGAAAAATAAAACTTTATATTATTAAAAATTTACCCCTTTAACGTATAATTTAGATTCGAATTTGTATTAGGAATAAAAAAATGAACGAAAAATAGCGTACTTCAATATATTAGTGAACTAATTAGATGGAAATATGTACATACAGTTTGATTTGTTCCGTGATCCTAGAGATTGTCCTCGTTTCCGTAGTTCCGTATATTTGCTTAATGTTTATGCATTATATATTTTTATGAATTTCAGTTCTAGTAGATTACTTTCCTATAACTTTTATTCAAATTCTGTTTTTTTTTGTTTTATATTTTAATTTGAATATATATATATATATATATATATATATATATATATATATATATATATATATATATTATAACCAATTACAAAAATATAAATTGTTAAATAAAACTACAAATATTTTTATTTATTTATTGTTGTCAAAAATTTTAAAATATTTTACATATATATAGTTGTAACTTGTAAGTAAGATAAATTTATTTTTAACTTAAAAGAAATGTTAAATTTACTACTGGCTAATACTTTGTTTTTTTCCTGCTTAAATAATACTTAGTTATGGTTTTAGAGTAAGTGACTTTCGTTTTTCTGTCCTCCGTCAAATACAAAATACTACTTAGATATTTTTTTGCTACTTAAATTTCTATCAATCTTATGTGGAAAAATTGCCAAAAATGACTCAAAACTTAATTTGAAATGCAAAAGTAAATCCAAACTTGAATCAAATGCGAAAGTAACCTAAGCGGCTATTGAAATTACAACCAACCTCTTTGGAACAAAAAAACCAATTTTTGTTCCGTTTCTATCCCCCGCAAGTATTTTGTCTAGACGACTTACTGGTAAGTCGTCTAGTATAGTACTTCTTAAAAATAATTTAAAAATTTTGTAAAAAATATTTTGATATGTGAAAAATTGAAATCATGTAATTAACGTATGTTTAAAGAGATATAAATTAAGATATAAAAAAAGTTAATTGTCTTCAACATAGATGAGTGAAAGTAGTGAGTCATGATACTCTTTGGTTTAGGGTTTACCAACATATGTTGTAGTATTGTATATGTTCTTAGGGTTAGATTTTGGAAAGCATAAATGTTTTTTTAAAAAATTTAAAATTGACCTAAGTGTGTTTATTTATGTGTATAGTAAACACTATTTAAGTATAATTTGATTTTATAACGTGGTTAGTTAGTTAATTTAGTCAATTTAGTTTAGGGGTTAAATTTAAGGTCTAGGACGACTTACTAGTAAGTCGTCTAAGTCGTCTGGTGAATATATTTACGGTAGACGACTTACTAGTAAGTCGTCTGATGCACGTTCAAACTGGACCGAACCTTTAGTTTTACCATTTTACCAATGTACTTCTAAACCTAACCAGATTATTTACCGGGCATATATAACAATTTTTTTTACTTTTTCACGAAATTCAGAAACTCTAACGCCATTTCTCTCAAAGAGGCGATTTCGAAGGCGATTTCCGTCGATTCTCTCTAATCCATCATTCTCACCACTGTTCTCACCGCTGTTATCACCGTCGTTCTCACCACCGTTCTCACCGCCACTTCCTCTATTTCAGATCCGAGAGGAAACCCTAGCGTTGTTTGTCTGTAAACCCTAGCGGCGTTTCTGTCAGAGGCGTGTCTGTAAACCCTAGCGAGGTAAGTTAAAATGTTGTCTCCTAAGTCCACCGTTCTCACCACCGTTCTCACCACCGTTCTCACCACTGTTCTCACCGCGTTTCTTTTGGTTGTCTATTTTGACAGATTTAAAACCGCTGTGTCGAAGGCGACTATGGCTTCTCCGAATTTTTAGGTCTGTTTTAAAAATGTTCTACTAGAAGTCTTGGAAGACTTATAATTAAGTTGTCTAGAAAGTCTTCCAGGCGACTTAATTACAAGTCTTTCAGTTGGAAGACTTTCCAAACGACTTAATTATAAGTCGTCTGGAAATTCTGTCAGACTTATAATTAAAATGTTATACTAGATGGTTGTGTGTTTGAGATGGTTGTCTTTCATTGTTTTGCAGACAAAAAAATGGATATTCCAAAACTCCCCCGTAGGTTACATACATTAGGGGAAGAGCCCCCCGCAATGAAAGCTATTTTGTATCATACGGATTGTTCGAAGTTGCATACTGCTTTAAAGAAAACTCTTCATGGTGACAAATATGAAGAGCTAAAGGAGTCAAAGTTGGGAGTTTTCATCAAGCTTAAAGAGCTGGGATTTGCTTGGGCTTCAAGGCTGGTTGACTACATGCTCGGTTTCCAGCTAGACATAAAGAAGAAGTATGAGCTGTGGAGTCTCGTTGGTCCAGAACCTGTGAGGTTTTCACTGTTAGAGTTTGAAAACCTCACTGGTCTAAACTGCGAGTACATCGAGGACCTTGAGAGACCAAAGTGTGTTGTCACAGAGGAGATGGCTTCTTTCTGGGGGATGTTGGGAGTTCATGTCGAAGCTGGGCCATCTACTGAGCAGATAATAGTAACATTTGAGAGATGCGAAGAGTGGTCTCGGGAGGATCGCAAGCGGCTCGGGTACCTTGCCATCTTAACTGGATACATTGACTCAACCTCCACAAGGGTTAGTTTGGCAAGGCTAGTGATGGATTTAGAACACTTTGAGAATTATCCATGGGGGAGAGTCGCGTTTAAGGTGCTGATGGACTCTGTGAATGGCAAAGATATTTTGGACTGTTACACTGTTGATGGGTTTATACAAGCTCTCCAGGTCTGGGTGTACACAGCTCTACCGGAATTGGGTGCTAATTATGGTAATCCCATACCAAACAGATCGTCTCCACCGATACTGGCTTACATGGGTGGCAAAGGACGCATATGCTTTAAAGATGCTATTTGCAGACATGTATACAATCCTTTACTACCATAATTAAGTCGTCTGGAAAGTCTTCCTACTAGAAGACTTTCCAGATGACTTAATTATACGTCGTCTGGGAAGATGTTTCTTTCCATCTTTCTTAATCCGTCAAATATCTAAGTTCATATCTTATATATGCAGACTACGGTGAGGAACTTTGTTGAGAAGGATTATGCTGAAATGTTTCCAAAATGGGACTCTGATGCTGAGGACCTTGCCGCGGAGAACATAATTAAATTTATGTTTAATCAGAGACCGTGGAAGTGGACCATGGATTGCTGGGAAGTCAATGGTACTTGGGTCTATACAAAGCCGGCGGTTGTGAGTCCATCGAAGAAAGCGATAGTTTTGGTGAAGGAAGAGAGTCCAAGACCTCTAAAGAAAGCTCGTAAAGAGGCTAAAAAGGGGGCACCTGCAGAGGCTAGTGAAGGGGCACCTGCAGAGGAGAGTGCATGGAAGTTTGCAGAGGCTAGTGAAGAGGTTCGCACAGAGGCTCGTTCAGAGGTGACTACGACTGTGTTTGGGATGACCAAAGAGGACCTTGAAAGAAATTTCAAGGACATATTTGATGCCATGAGGGAAGGGTTTGGGACGTGCCTTAAGGAGATCAAACATCTGTCAGAAAGGGTGGAAGCAGTGGAGAAGAAGGTTGGTATCATGAAACAAGGGAAAGAGACATCCTCTCAACACACTACTTCTCAAACTAAAGGGACATCCTAGCACAAACCCGAGGTTAGTAAAGAAGCCTCTCCCGGGGTTAGTGAAAGTGTTAATGGGGAGAAGGATAAAACACCTCTCGCTGAAAGTGTTAAAGCTGAAGATGAGTCCGCATCTAGGAGCCTTGTTCTATTGGCCAAAAAAAATTCCACTCCAACAGAGAAACATCAGCAGGATGATAGATATGAGGAAAAGAAGGAAGCTGCTTTGGCACTTGTCCGTATAAAGATGGAGCAAAAAAGGAAACTTGCTGCCTCACAGAAATCTCCTTATACTGCAAATAGCACAGCCAAATTGATCATTCCAAACAAGAAAAAGCTTTCTAGAGGCTATAATCCCTTTGCACCAATTGACAAGAAAAAGTTGAAGGAGCTCGCCGACTGGTTGAAAACTGATCCGTAAGTGATTTATTTTGTGATAATAGCTTGCTTTAGTCTACAAAAACTGATTGCTTTTCAACATTTTGTGTTTGCAGTCATTACAAAACACCTCTCGACAAGAAACCACGTACAAGTCCAACTTGGTGGTATCACGTCCTCTGGACCTCCGTATCTTGGCTGGAGGATTGTGTAAGTCATCTGACAAAACTGATTACTAGATGACTTACTAATATCTTCATAGACGACTTACCATAAGTCGTTTGGTAAGTTTTCTACGAAGAAGACTTTCTAGACGACTTACCATAAATCGTCTGGTAAGTCGTCTACGAAGTCTTCTTCGTAGAAGACTTACCAGACGACTTATGGTAAGTCGTCTGATATCTTCTGATTTGTATTATTTTATCTTCTGACTTGTATTATTTTATCTTTTGACTTGTATTATTTTATATGTAGCAAATGGATGCTTGGTTAATGTTTTGAGGCAGAGGTACTAGGAGATGCCACAACATTTCAGGAGCGAGAGAATGTGCTTCCTTGATCATCTCTTTTCTCAGCAATGGAGATTCAACTACAAGGATTTTAAGGACATGCAGCCCGATGCCTACGATTTAGGAAGAAGACTCCCTGGTGGGGCGTAGAATTATTATTCAGGCGCTTTACCATCATTTTTCCAGACGGACATAATTTGGGGGACGTATATTGATGATATCTATGCGCCAGTGAACCACAACGACACTCATTGGATTGCTATGTGGATATCGATCCCTAAGAGACACATAGTCGTCTGGGACAGCATTCATACATGTATCTCCCCTGCAGAACTGGATGAGATAATGGAGCATTTTCTCCACATGCTCCCTTATCTGCTTTTTGAATGCACTACCATTGAACAACGTGACCAGTTAACACTGGAGCCATTCACATATGAGAGACCAACCGATATCCCTCAGGCCAGAGCTGGTGATTGTGGCGTGTACACTCTGAGGTATATTGAATGTCATGCTCTTGGGATGCCATTTAACCAAAAAGACTTTTCTAAGCCCAACGTGAAGTCTATAAGGGATAAGATGGTGGTGGATATATTTAAAGAGCTTCCTAACCAGCATGAGAAAGAAAACAAGGACCTTGCTGTAAACATTGGAACATATGATGTATGATATATTAGGATTTGTGTGTACTTGAACTTGCTTTGTACTTTAATTTATGATAGATTAGGATTTGTATTTTTAATGTAGTTAGACGACTTAACATTATATTGGATGACCTAACAGAATATTGGACGACCTAACAGAAGGTCTTTAGACGACTTACTTGAAGGTCTTCTGGAGGAATAAACTCTGGACGACTAACTTTAAGGTCTCTAGACGACTTACTTGAAGGTCTTCTGGAGGAATAAACTTTGGACGACTTACTTCAAGGTCTTCTGGATGACCTTCAAGTTAGTCGTCTAGTGTTTCCTTACATTGTGGTTTCGTATGACCAGTTTCCTTGCACTTTGAGCATCTATAAACCCTGTGTTGTTTCCTAGATTTACGTCCTCTCATCCTGGATAGCTCCAACCAAGATTGCCATCTTGATTTCTTCTGTTTTCCCGGACAACGTTTTACCTCCGGAGGAAAGCATGTGTGTTCCTCAACTTGTTGTCCAACACAAGGATATATATTCTCCGAGTATTCTGCAAACAAATAATCCTTTGAGTACACTAGACTTACAAGTGTGGAGATATGTAAACCAGCATGTGTTCCAGCAGCTATAGCATGAGAGCAAAGTATTTTCTCCACTGCATAAACACCACAATCACACTTTCCATGTTCCAAATCAACCACACAGTCTATTTTGCCACCTTTCACAAAGAATCGCCATCCATCAATTGGTTGGACCCTCATCGTATCCGCTATCATCGATCGAACAACAAGCAAGTATTCAGCACCACGACTATGGTGACTTGGGAGACCTCAAAGCATCATCTCTCCTTTTCCAAAACCACTCTCCTAGCTTCTCCCTTAGTACTCCAATAGGAACTGAATCGGAAATCATCTAGCTCGCTTCAGTGCGGAATTAATAGATTCTGCGATGTTGCTTGTTTTTATGTTGTACATGTTCCCTTGACAATAAACCCTTGACCATAGGCTGACATAGGCATTCTCCAAATACGTTGCGAGATCCGGGTTTGCACTCCGTATCTCAGCCATGTACCAGTTAAAATCTGAAACCGTATGGGCATAAGCAGCACCTTTCACCAAGTACAAGATATGTTTCCCTTTATACTTTTTGACAATGTTATCTTGAAGGTGATAATAACATATTCCTCGGGTTACCCAGAGAAACACCTTATCACACACACTTTTAAAGGCAGCATTCCGGTCGGAGACTATCACCAGAGGCTGCTCATCAGATACACAACTAGCCAATTTTTGTGAAAAACCATTCCCAAGAAGGTTCATCTTCAGCATCTACGATCCCAAAAGCCAATGGAAATATCTGAAAATTCCCATCTTGTGCGGCTGTAACTAACATAGTACCTTCATACTTCCCACTTAGGTAAGTCTCATCCACCACAATGACCCTTCTATGATACTTAAAACCTCTGATAGAAGCTCCAAAAGAGAGAAATAAATACTTGGATCTATTGATAGAATTAAGTTCTATAGCCGTGATAGAACTGAGATTTGCTAAGGAGATTTGCTCGTGATATGATGGCAGACGCGAATACCCATCTTCTGTTGATCCTCTCACCAATGTTTGTGCATATAACAGTGCTTTGTATGAAGTGGTATAATGAAGCGTCATGCCAAATATGTTCTCCATTGCATCAGTGATATGATGCGGATTCAACCCATCAATGATTCCAACACGATCAATGAAAAGCCTACCAACATACTTCGGAGTACAATGTCTCTGTTGACCAATTCGGTCTCCCACTAAGCATGTATGTGTTTCCACATACTTTGTAACCCAAAACGTGTTTCTTCCATGTTTCACACTCGCTCTAATCTTCCATCCACAACCACTAACCCGACATGTTGCCACAATGAGAGTTTTCGTTGACTTGTATATTCTGAAGGAGAACTTACGCCTCACTGCTGTCAACCGCAGCTCTGAAAGCAGTGCTTGCTAACAAAACTCTGGTTAACGTAGATACTGTTACCATTCGATCTTTCTCCTTCAATAACATTTGTCTTTTTGAATTCTTCAAAACACATATCATCATCTTCTTCCAAATCCTCATCTTTAACCTTTCCATAAACACTATAATCCTCACCATTCTCGTCCACTACAGCAACAATAGAGATATCAACATCCTTCTCCCCATCATCCTCTTTCCCATCATGATTTTCATCTTCAACCAAATCATCATCATCTTCAAAACATTCATCAGCTTCATCATCTTCATCGTCTTCTTCCCTTTCCTCTGAAACCGTTTCCACCTTGCTACGGCTTGATACACAAAGCCGTATTCCATGGGTTTTGGTTATCTCGAGCAAGTTTCGAACTTGTTTATCACTTGTAACACGAATAGGAGGGGTGTCTGGAGCCTGCATCATTTCAGTTGGTAACAAGTAGGTTATCTCCACATATTTTGTGCTCATGTCTAGGTTATAATCTTCTTGAACCATTGCAACAAGTTCAGCATGTGTCGAACCTTCACTCAACAAAAATAGTCTCGTTCCTTTGAAATTATCAACCGCAAAATCCAAATAAAAAATCTTTCAAAAACCATTCTCCATACACTGCATGTAACTTACGCAACATCTGCAAAACTTCAAAATAAAACACATTAGTAAACATAGAGAAAATGAAAGTTTACTAAACATTGACGCAGACGACTGACGGTTAAGTCTTCTGGAAGACATAGACGACTTACGGGTAAGTCGTCCAAACATGTCATTTTTGCAATTGACTTTAAAATGAGACGACTTACTTATAAGTCGTCCAGATTTGTTTGTTAAGAAAAAAATTCTAGACAACTTACCAGGATAAACGGGTTAGTTTTGGATTTAACCGACTTGTGTCAGATATTTGACTTTTCCTGGACGACTTACCAGTAAGTCGTCTCTGGGAAATAAAAAATTTCAATATTTTGTTAAGGCTATATGACTTATATGTACGTCGTCTCAGGTTATTTTGCAATTCGAAAATAAAACTTAAATATTAACTTTTCCCACATGACTTAGTTGAAAGTCGTCTAGGTAGAGGACTTACTTGAAAGTCGTCCGAGATAAGCAAGGTTTGACAAGAATCTCGGAAAAAAATCTGGACGACTTCGCTTATCCTGGACGACTTTCAAGTAGGTCGTCTGACTAGACGACTTCCAAGTAAGTCGTCAGGAAAAAGTTAAAAATTTAAGTTTTATTTTTCAATTGTAAAAGTAATCTGAGAAGACTTACAGGTAAGTCGCCTAGATTTAATAAAATATTTGAATTTTGTTTTCCCAGAGACGACTTACTACTAAGACGTCTAAGAAAAGTCAAATATCTGACACAATTCAGTCAAATGCAAAACTAACCCGTTTATCCTAGATGACTTACTTGTAAGTCGTCTAGAGAATTCTCTAGATTTTTTTCTTAACAAACAAATCTGGAAGACTTACAGTAAGTCGTCCATTTGCTTAGAAGACTTCCCAGTAAGTTTTCTACAGCCAGACGACTTACGGGTAAGTCTTCAACGCGAACAAATCTGAAAAAAATTTCAATTTCATATATTTAACTAGTGAGATGACTTCCTAAGCACACATCGTCTTCTCCAACCACCCAGAACCTCAAAAGAAAGTAACCCACGAAGAATAGTATGCTTGAATGGCTCTTCCAAACATAAAAAATTTAGAATCAAAAGCTTGAGTTTTTTGGATGAATATGGAGACAAAGTTAAAGAGATGTTGTTTTTAGTTCATAACAATTAAGAAAGAGATAGTGTCAATCAATTTTAGGTGCATTAAGAGTCTCAAATTGGTTGTTCATAGTGGTTGGGGTATTGATGGCAATGACAATCTTGTAAATACTTGAAGATGATGAGATTGAGAGAGTAAAAGAGCTATTTAAAAAAAAAAATTAATGGCATTTTCGTAAATAATGTGAACATGTGGGGTGAATAAAACAAAAGAAAAGATAAAAAAGAGAAGTTAGTTTTGTGTTTGACTTTAAGTTTTGAAATTTGCAAATAACCCATTTATGTTTGTTAGTCTACTTAAAATTACCAAAATTATTTGAAGGATACATGCATGGTTGCCAACCGCAATCGGGAGATATTTTCATGCAACAAGTGTGTTGATTTAGTTTTTTTAGTGTTTTTATTTGGTTGTTTCATATCAGATGTTTTAATTTTCTATTTAAGAGTTATTCAATAATAAAATAATTCTCCATATTTTATATCAATCAAAGTCTCTTGCTTTCCTTTCTCCATGATGACACCATTCTTAATCACTATAGTTACCTGAGCTAATTTTTTTTTTAAATTACACGAGTTGTTGATTATTGATAACAGATGTGTTGACCATGATCCGCTCTCTCCAGCAAAAGCTAATGTTTGAAACAGATGAAAACAAAAAGAGCAGAATTTAAGTCATAGTTTGATGGGATATCAAAACACATAATTAGCGAAAAAACATAAACTTTTCGAAAAGAATATACCCACTGTCTAGCCAAAGTGAGAGGATTATGTTGGAATAAATCAAAGAAACCATCCGGGCTGTGGTACTGATAAATCTTGCAGTGATTCCCAAAACGCACCAACTTTGCTCGTCTCCAACCGACAAACAGAAATGTGTATAAAGAAACAACATATAAGATCGTCAAAATAACTCACCTTTATCCTCAGAAGAAGCTCGAGTCTGATGAGCATCCCGATTCCAGGCAAATACTCAGAACCTCATTGATTGATTTTTTTATGTTGAGGTGGACACCCTAATCACTCAAGGAATACTGCTTTTTGTATAAATATATATATGAATCTTCTATACTAGAACATTGAATAAATATAAAAATATAATGAAAACACCAATAACTTAATATATCTATATATAAAAAGGAGAATGCTCTCTTCATCTAGAGTGCCACGCCATTTGTGGATAGGAGCAAAATATAGCACATATCATTTATTGGCTTCCGTTGTAAAACAAATCTGAAAATTTAAAATGGGCAATACAAGAAATTAATTATAAACATCTACTATTCTATTATTCGAGCTTGTAAGCCCACTAAAAACCCTCACTTACTTTTACGACTTCATCTTGTAACACTAGAAATACAAATTACTTTCCCTCTGATTGAACAGAGGAAAATTGGTGGAAAAACTCATAGCTTCACCGTCCAGTTCCTTACGAGATCAACAAACCCACCACCGTCTTCTTCCTCTGGTTTGACGTTCAGTGGGAAACCAAAAAGTTTCGCCATTGCTGAAAATAATCGTAGAAAACGGTAATGTAGATGGTGGAGTGTGGCAAGTTCAGTTGATCGGCGACGTTACCCAGTGGTCTGATTTGTGTTTGCCTAGACCGTGGAAGTGGAGAACACTGCATCTGACCGATGGCGATTCAAAAAGATTTCATGGCTGTGATTGAATGACTGAGCAAATTAAGAAGAAGAACACGTGTTCCAATACATCTTTTTTTCTTTTTTTTTTCAAAAGCCCAATTAACAATAAAGCTCAATTAAATAATAAATTGTAATTAAAAGTTTTCATTCTTTTATTAAATATGTTAATACAATATATTATCTTTGTAATAATATATTAATATCACACAAATTTTAGTGAAAGTGTCGACAAAAAAAAATTAAAGTGAAAGATTTCAACTCGCATGGCAGAATTTGATTAAGTTACTTCATCATTTCGATAATCCGTCGTCACCAACAACATAATTATTTCTCAAAATAATTTTCGCCAGTGAGTTACATGATTTTTGACCATCATTTCCATGATTCATTGAACTTGGTCTTAAACATGTATCCTTTGAAACCTTTTGTTTATATATCTTCGAAGACAAATAATAATCTAAAACGTTTGTCAAAATAAAGAATAATCTAAAACTTACAGGCTTAAAAAACTAAAGATGTCCTAGAAGATTTTGAAACATAAATTATCAAGACATCTCTGAGAGGCCCCAATATTACTTTTTGATCTAATTCCTCTATTCAACCCCAACATCTCGATTCAAATCTAAAGAGAAACGTACATACTATTCCCAAGATTTACATCAGGTAGATTAATTATTAGAACAAAGTCGTATCCAACAAATGTAGAACTTCTAAAAATATAACATTGAAGAGCATGCAAATGGTTAAAACAAAATCCACTAGCGGGAAAGAAAATATGAAACTCAAAGTCAAACCGAACAAAACGAAAATTGAACTAACCGAACCAAATTACCAAACTCACTTAATCCGCATGCCTACCTAAACCTAACTACTAGAATCTTACTATAATAAAAGGTGGATATACTCAACTCTAAACATGTCCACGTATTAAATAAAATCAACCAATGAGAATGAGTTATTTGTACACATCACTACTATCTTGGCGGATACTAGATAACTAAGGGGCTATTGTATGGGCTCATAAAATTTCACTATGGCCAATAAGAAGCCCATCTCTCCAACACCTAATCTCCAATGGAACGTCTTCACCGTTTTGAGTCACTGCATCTGGCCATTATCACAACCCATTACCCATCATTCAATTATGTTCTTAACTCCTTCTTTCATGGTTTCGTTTCACCTCCCTCTCTTTCTCCTCCTGTTTAAATCGGTTTCTGAATCTACATCCAAGCAAATCTTACAATCTCAACATAAGAAGATATAGCCATAGCCAAGAAATCTGTTATCCACCGGAAAGTTAGTCTCCATGTTTTTAGCGACACATCACCAGGGCCAGCTGAGTCAGAACTAGGTTAATCCGTTTGCATCACGAGGAGCTCACCAGTGGTTTGGAGCTGCTATGGCAAATCATCATTAGTCGCAAGCTCCTTACGACTCCTCCTGCTCCGTCCGATGATGAATCTTCGATTACAGGTTCAATCACAACCTCTACTAATGTTGTTTTCTGGTAGATTCAAGGCAGTTTATTTATTTTGGCAGTAGATTTTCAGTGTGTCTCTGTTTTGTTATATGTGTTGTACGCCTAATGAACTATTATGCCTCATTAGTTACTGATTTCTCCGTTCAGCTATTGATGATTAATGTTACAGAGGTTACAAAGCCTCCTAAAAATGAGGTCCATCAAGCTAGCTTCGCTCAAGAACACATGAGCAGCTTCGACTCCCATGACGACATTCGCTCTTTAACAATGTCTCTAGAGTAGAAGACTTAGTGCAACAGCTCAACGGATTTTCTTCGTTTGTTGGGTAAACAGAGAGGACAACGAAAATAACAATCCATAGCGATGATGCCATTGTCAAGTCCTCAAGTGATGGGTACGGTGCTTATGGTGGAGGAGAAAGTGATCACATTCCTTCTAGAAACATCCGCACAACAAGTTCCAGATATATTGTTATTGAAACAATTGTTCTTTTGTTTGTGCTTTGCTGATTATGTTGCTTTTTCCAGAATAAGTTGCAAAATTTGGCTGGATAACACACAGAAAGCGTGTCAGTTTCTAAGGGAGATCCAGGTGAGTCAATTTTCCAGCTAGATGATATTGACAGTCTTTTCATTTGTGATATTTGGTGGAGTATATATTATCTTATTACTTTCTCAATTTGCATTGCAGAACCAACAAGATGAAGTTGAAGCAAATGTTTTGGAGGAGAGTTCAGCTCTTGAAGCTAGATATCGAAAGTTGTATCAGCCTTTGTATACAAAGGTATGAAAAAGATCTTTTATTATGTGATAACATGAAATCTCATTTTATAGACGGAAGTGGTGAAGCAATATACCATTTGAAAGACCTTGACATGGTCCCTCCAGCTGGATTCCGAGATCATCTAAACATACATACCTACACATTACAGCTGGTCAAAATAATGATGATCAGGTTTTGAAACTGTTACATACGTCCTTTTAAGAGAAACATCTTTTTTGTTTTCTTAATAAACATATTTTCTCTAAAACTGTGATACATGTTTAGTTTACTTCTTCTAAAGTTTTTCTTTCTTTTATTTGTAGGGAAGAATTACTCATCAGGGTCTCAAAGGCCATACGAGTACAATCTATGCCAGTGATGTACAGGTGCAAAAAAAAAAAATTATGTTAACAGTTCTAGATATGCTGTTAATCGTGGATGACAGCAAGAAGAGTGATCCTTCATTCTGAAATGTCTGAAGAAGTTAACAAAGGCTTACAACTTTGTAAATAAACCCATAGCACTACTGACATAATTTTAATTTTCTCAACCAGAAAGTTGATTCCTTTGGTTTTAAATACAACAAGATAGAGCCAGACTGCCAAGAACTGTCAAATTCAGACATACCAGAAGCAGAAGAAAATGGCATCCAAGTCAAAGTCATATCAGGTGAACGAATGGGAATGCACTCTCTGTTTAGTGTTCTTCAATTTTTCTCTCGATCCAGGAGCTCAGTTCTATCGGATTATCTAGAATCTTAGATTGCATTTGCTCATGTAGAAAGCGATGAAGATGGAGCCTTTTTTGCCTCCTGAACGGTTCTCTGTTTCAGCACACAACATTGTTGTGTTCGGACCAGGGAATACGGTGTCAGCATGTGGTGCAAGTCATCTTCAAAGAAATTGAGGTTTGTTATAATAACTGGAGAACCGGTTGTGAACAACAAGTGGTTCAGTACGGTCCGTTCTTGATGAATCAAGCCGAGATTGATAAGACTATTGAAGATTATCGCTATGAAAAAAATGTCTTCGAAATGGCGAAATATTCGATGACCATAAAAGACTAGCCATAATCACTATATTATATAGGAATCTGTATTTTGCACTCTGAAATATGCCACAGGACAAACTGATTAGTTAGTCAATCTGATTTTTTTTTATACATGGGTTACCTATATATTGATATATGACATGTCACCTCAACAATCGTTTTGAAAGAAACTGAAAGGCTTGATATGAGACGTTTACTGTCGACGTCTTTTAACATTTTTAGGTCTTCCTAATTGGTGAATATAGAAAATCAGTTTGTCGCCTTCTCACACTCTTTTTTCTTCCTCTTCACGATCTATTAGTGTATATATATATGTGTGTGTGGTGCAGCTAAACTCTACATCCTTTCCTAATTTTCATAGTGGATCAGGTTTCAAAATAGTCAAGTGCAAACATTGTTTTTTTATCTAACATTGTTGCTACTGTAGAATTGTGCATAAACGTATATATACAATTTTTTTAAGTTGATTACATTAAAAATTTTGAATGAATGGAAGATGTAGTTTCTATTAAAGAGAGCTGATGATATAATTTATTTTATAGATCATTATTATTAAAGAAAAAAATCCATGTTGTGACACTCAAACACATTATTCAAATGCTGAGAACAGTTAATAATAAGTGACAATATAATATAAATAAACATATAAACAAGAATTAGAGGTGTATTTTAACATAATAAAATATTTTTTTAATGAAAGCATTGAAACAAAGATCATTTAGTTAACTTTACAATGAATATATGCATCACTGTTATTTCATTATCCAATGACAAAGAGAAGTAACTATGCCAAAGTAAGGTTTTCTCTTTTGGTGATTATAGTTAAATTTCTTAAAACATATTTCATCTAAAAAAATACACCTTCATCTTTACCTCATAATTCCATTTCAAAACACCACCTATCATTAGGAGATTTTTATCAATATTTTTGATTAAAATAAACATAGTTTGAATATTGAAATGAGCACAATTTAAAAAAATTAATATATTAAAATGAACAAAATAATTAGTTGATATATTAAATTGGATAGCAAAAAGTTTGGTTATTAAAGATTTTAATGAAATTTAGTTTAAGTATTTTTATGGAAATCTGAAACTTTAAGGATGCTTAATACTACATATAAATATTGTATTGGTGTGTATTTACTGAGAACATATTTGTAAACTATGAACCTTTTTTTTGAAAATATAAACTATTAACCTTTCATTTCTATGTATGCTTCTTTGGGGAATCTGCAGGTTTTGGCTATATAACATACAATTTCTATAATAGATCTTTAGTTTTTAGTGTGTTTGGAACATTGTTATATCTCGCAAAAAGAAGGAGTTATTTTGTCAAAAACATTAAATAATAAGCGAAGAACTATAAATAAAAGAAACAATTATCTTATTAGGTTTTCGAAACAGTTTGGTTTTAGGTATAGGAGTTTGCCATAGATGGCTGCCGAAAAAACTGTTGATGCTCACTTTCATGACATGAGGGTTATTCTATGGTGGAGTCATCAAACCATAATATAGATTCTAAGAATACATCAAAGTTTGGGTGATTGTTAGTAAGAAAATGGAGTTTCAGTGATAATAAAACAAAATTAAAGTTTGGGTCAGATGTGATTAACAATAGATTTTTATGCAAATACAAACATGTAAGATAAAAAAGTATATGGATCATAATTGAGGCTTAGTTAACTCTTTAGTTATCTCACATTTTTGTTTAGTATCCCATTTTTTAATAATAAGAAGAAAGCAAATTTTGAGTTTTAATCGTTGCAAATTCGATATATGATTTAAATTTCATATAATATGGTCATGATAGATACATATACATATATATATATATACATATACATATATATATTATATTAAAAATAAATATTGTCAAAAACCCGGGCGTTAGCCCGGGAAAATCTCTAGTATTTAATAATACTCCCTCCGTTCCCGAAAGTAAGATTTTCTGGGAGTTTTTTTTGTTCCACAAAATAAGATTTTCTAGAATTTTAAGGTACTTTTATTAATTAGTGTTAATGAATTGTATACTTTCAAGAAACATTAATTAAAAATACTTAAACTGTTTAAATCTTATTGGTCAATAGTTATTGGAAACTGCATAATAGAAATAAATAATATAGTTAATCATAAACATTAATTATGTTCTTAATAAACGTGCAAATTCTAGAAAATCCTACTTTCAGGAACGGAGGGAGTAGATGCATACTCTTATAATCTGGCCCAAAATTTAACGTGGTTTGTGCTCCCGACCCAAAAAATGGTATGCAACCTTATTGTCTAAAAAGAGCCATTATCTTGAAGAGTACTAGAATTACTGTACGATGATTCTTAATCTTTAAAGAGTAAGAATATAAGTTTTTATATTGGAAGTTTTGACAGAATATAATTAATATATAAGTAATTGGTTTGGACCGGGATTACATGAAAGTTAACATAGATACTTTTGCAATAAAGAGCTTTATCATCGTCGACAAAAAAGAAAGAACTTTATCATCTCTGGTTCTTGGGTGTCCTTCGATGTAGCTTAAATCTTGAAGAGAAACAGAAGATTTCGAGGAACTGAAATATGTACCTAATAATTCTAAAGCATCTCAGAAACTTTTGATAAGAAAATTTGTTTTGCTACACATTTGTTGTTACCATTTCAAAATAGATAATCACATCTATATACCAATATATAACTACTCACACGTTTAACATCACATCTTTAACCCAAAATAGTGATGAAATACTATTTTGAGATTTTTAACTTGTTTAGATAAAGAATCCAATACACGAGATGCATGTAGACTGTGTGGATATCAGCTCCTATCAAAGGGATTGACAAGTTCAGAATGATCACTCAGACTTCTAGAGAGTCTGTCAATTCGATGACTCGGTCAACCGGTTTGGTTTGACTGGTTTAAATTAATTCGAAATCGATTAGGTTAAACTGATCTATTAAAATTAATTAGATTTTGGTTAGGATAAACCGGTTAGTTAATTAATTTAATTTTGTTTAAAGTAAACCGGATGGTCCAATTGAAATCAATTTCGGTTAAGAAAAACATGTTGGTTTAAATCAATTTCACTTTGGATAAGGTTTAACCATGTTAACTTTGGATAAGGTTTGACGAGGTTAACTTTGACCAAGGCGGGCTGACTTTTTCCATTGACTTTGACCAGTCCACCAGAAACTTGTTTTTAACCGTTTGAAAGACGTTTTAACTAGAGTTTTCACCCTGGTTTCAAATTTGGAGTCTATTTGAGCAGCTGAAGATCATAAACATCACTTTTCCAAGTTGCTAAGGTGAGGGCTACTCTGTTTAAATCCCGAGCTAGTTTAGTACTGCTATTATGGAAGGTCTAGTTTCGAATTATGCTTCGTCTGTGTGAACTGAGTCTTGCGTGTTATTATTATTATTGACTGTTAAACCGGAAATAGGATAATAAAGGATTCCACAGTTGCGTGAAATGATTGATGTTGGGAACTGTTATATATATATATATATATATATACAATTATATAGTAGGGAGTATATGACGAGTGCGGGGATTCAGAGATGTTTTCCTCATTTATGTTGTTGACGACTTGATGGCACTCAATTCTAAATCGGTCTTAAACGATTTTCAAAATATTTTGGGAATTTGAGATTTTTAAAATAAAAATGCATAGCACCTTTCCGTTCGGTATTACTCCTCTAGTTGTTGGTATTTGGCAGAAGTTAATCTACTTGTTTTCCTCTTCCAGATGCCGTCAAAGAGAAGAACCAACTGTACTGAGACCGCCAGAGTTGCTAGAGAGGCTATAGAGGAGCAAGAGCAGCCCACGGCTCCACCGATTGATCATGATGCTTTGAGGTAGATGGTACATGATGCAGCTAAACATGCCGCTTAGGAGGCAGTTCAGCAGGTTGCCCAAAAGGCAGCTAGACATGCCGCTCAAGGGGCTCCCCAGGTGGAAGCACAGGAGGTTGGTCGACAGATGGCTGCAGACCATAAGGGCCTGCAGATCCCACATGGTCCCCAGGTTCAGGTGCAACATGGTCCGCAGATTCAAGTGCAGCAGGCCCCACCAGCTCAGGTTCAGCAGGATCACCAAATTTCCGTTCAACGGGTTCCAGGGGTTTTTCATTTTCCGCCACCTATCATCCCAGTACAATTTCCCGAGTGTGATGAGACGCTCATCAAGATGATAGGACAGATGAAGTATGTGGATTTGGAGCCTTTTAGGGGTACGTGGAGCCTACAATTGCTCATAATTGGAAGCATATGCTGAGTCATTGTCTGAAGACTGTCAAGTCCCCACCGCGGCTTTGCCTTAACATCACTGAATTATATTTGCGTGGAGATGCATCAGTATGGTGGGATGGGGTGAAATCGATTCATGGGCACAATCTGACGTATGATAATTTTCTCTTTGCATTCAAGAAGAAGTATTTTCCCAGGGAAGCTTTGCATCAAAAGAAGAATGCTTTCGAGCATTTGAGGCAGGGGACTAGGACTGTCAAGGAGTATGAGCTGGAGTTTACCCGACTCCGCATGATTTCTGGTAACAGTATCGAAGAGGAGGATCTGATCAGGAGGTTCTTAGATGGGATGCTAGTGGAACTTTGCGGCAGAAGCAGTGTGTTCTCTTACACCAGCTTGGAGGATTTGGTAGAGAAGGGTGTCGTGCAGGAGATATGTATGGCTGAGAAGCAGAGGTTCTTCAAGGTGGCTAAACCTAACTCGGGAGTACTTCTCAGCCACAAAAGATGACATGGGACAGTGCCATAATTGTGGACATTTTGGGCATGTTTTTAGGAATTGTTGGAAGCCACCACGTACCCAGATTGCATCGCCAGCAACAACAGCACCAGTAGCGGCAACTAGGAACTGCTATGGCTGTAACCAGATAGGTCATATCTTGAGAGATAACCCGAGGAGGGTCAATGCAGGATTTCCACTACCAGCCAAACGTCTAGCCATCACGCCACGTGTGTTTGCGGTATGAGATGCCTAGGGAGCCAAGCCGCTAGCGGGTATGTATTTTTATCATGCTTGTTGTGTTGAGTATTTTGGTTTCGTGGTTATCAGGTGTAGTTAGTAATCTTTCGTGTAGGATCGGTTTGGTTGGAGGTGAATGAGCTCACACCTTATTCAACACGGGAGCTTCTCACAGCTTTTTGAGCCCGAGTTTGGTCAAGTCTTGGTCCTTTCGGGGTGTCTTTGAGCCAAAGACTAAGCAGATTCAGACAGCCGGCACGGATAAATTGGGAGCCATTGGAGTTTATCGGGATGCACTAATTATTCTTGGAGGGGTCGATTTGCTCGGGGATTTGATAGAGATTGAGCTAGATTGATTGGTTGTTACGACATCACGTGGTACTAGATTGCCCAAGGGAAAAAATTCTTATTCCTAGAGCAAAAAGGGAGATCATATTACAAGGTATTCAGACACACATGTGAGTTTCCATTGTCTTCATGTTTCGTGCTGAGGAGCTATTGGAGGGAGGAGCAGAGTGATTTTTGGCCACCATTTCGATGGTTAAGGATGAAAGACAACATGAGCTGCAGGATATTCCGGTTGTTGTTGAGTTCGAGTATGTTTTGAGGCCTTAAAAGGGCCACCACCAGCCAGAGGAGAGGTTCTTATGATTGAATTGTAACCAGGGGCCGCACCGGTTTCTCGAGCCCCATACAGCTTAGCACCAGCAGAGATGGATGAGTTTAAAAAGCACTGGAAGAGCTATCTAATAAGGGCTTTATCAGGCCGAGTACTTCACCATGGGGAGCACCGGTATTGTTTGTGAAGAGGAAAGATGAGAGTTTCATGCTTTGTATTGACTACAAAGGTTTGAACAAGGTGACCATCAAAAATACGTACCCACTTTCGCGTATCAATGAGTTGTTGGACCAGTTGCAGGGAGCTTCATGGTTTTCTCAGATTGACTTGGCATCAGGATACCACCAGATTGCTATAGCCGAGGGCGATGTTTGGAAGACGGTATTCTGTACACATTATGGACATTATGAGTTTGTAGTGATGCCATTTGGGTTGACAAACGCACCTGCAACATTCATGGAGCTTATGAATGATATATTTCGCGAGCATTTGGATAAGTGTGTGATCGTCTTTATCGATGATATCCTGGTTTACTCTCAAAGCAGAGAAGAGCATGCTGAGCATTTGCGGATTGTGTGGGGGAAGCTTAGAGAGCATCAGTTGTTTGGTAAGCTAAGTAAGTGCAGCTTCTGGCATAGGAAGATTGGATTCTTAGGTCATGTGGTTTCAGAAGCAGAAATTGCGGTAAATCCAGAAAAGAATACTGCAGTTTCAGAGTGGCCGACACCTAAGAGTGCTACAGAGATCCGTAGTTTTCTAGGTTTGGCGGGATACTACAAGAAGTTTGTCTAGGGGTTTGTTAGTATTGCAAAGCCGATGATGCGGTTAATGGGCAGGGACGTTAAGTTTGATTGGACATATAATTGTTTGAGGAGTTTCATTGAGTTGAAGCGACAACTGATGAAGACACTAGTTTTGGTACTTTCGAGGCCAGGGATAGCATATGAGGTTTACACTGATGTTTCAGGTACATGGTGGGGATGTGTATTGATGCAGGAGGGTCGATTCATTGCATATGCATCTCGTCAATTGAGACCTCATGAGGTTAGTTATCCTACGCACGACTTGGAGTTAGCAGCAATTGTTTATGCGTTGAAGATTTGGAGGTCGTATTTGTATGGAGAGCAAGAGTCTGAAGGACATCTTTACTCAGGCGAACTTGAATTTCAGGCACCGTAGATGGATGGAGTTGTTTGCGGACTACAACTTGGATATTACTTATCATACGGGTAAGGCCAGTCAGGAGGCGAATTCCCTTAGTAGGAGCAAAAGCAATGTTTCAGGAACAATGGAGGTTCAAGAGCTTGTTGGGACACTTGCTAGTCTCAGATTATGTACAGTTATTGTAGAGGGAGAGGCAGTTGGCCTTGAGGTCGTGGAGCAGGCATATTTATTGTGTAGAATACATAAAGCTCAGAATAATGATGAGGTTTTGTGTAAGCAGATCGAGAATATTGGATATCGTACATCTATGAACGGGATGTTCATGTACTGAAACCGATTTTGTCTGCTAGATGATAAGCTCTTAAGGAAGGAGATCTTACAGAAATCATACCATTCGAGTTTTCTATCCATCCAGGAAATACAAGGATGTACATGGATCTGAAGCGGCATTACCATTGGCCAGGTATGAAGAAGGTTGTTGCTTCATTTGTATAGCAGTGTCAGATGGTTAAGGCTGAGCATCAAGTGCCTAGCGGGTTATTGCAGAACATGTCATTGCCAAAGTGAAAATGGGACATGGTGACTATGGATTTTGTGACAGGGTTGCCGACCACCTGGGGTGGGAAGAATTTCATATGGGTGTGGTGGATAGACTCACCAAGTCCGCTTATTTCCTAGAAATCAAGAAGACAAATCGAGCTGATCAGTGCCATAGACCTACATCAATGAGATTGTGAGGTTTCATGGAGTTCCTGTCAGCGTTTTATCTGATCGGGATGCAAATTTCACGTCTGCATTTTGGAGAGCCTTTCAAAAGGCACTTAAGACAAATGTCCATATATTAGTACATCTTATCACCCATACAAAGATGGACAATCAGAGAGGACTATTCAGACTTTGAATAATATGCTCAGGGCTTGCATCTTATATTGGGAAGGAAATTAGATGAAATGTCTACGTCTAGCTGAGTTTGCGCTCTTGTCCTTTTGGTAAATCTTATAGATTCAAGGTTCAATAGTAACGAAAAATATGATTTATAACTTTATATATATTTAAATATATTAAAACTTTTCAGTGGATAAAAATTAGCTTGCCGTCGATGGAAAAAAATTTGCAAGAGAATTTCCACACAGTTAACCAAGAAACAGAAGGAATGATAATATACCTCCTACAATAGTATATATTTAATTTCGTAAGCAATCTAATATCTTTTTTATTTATAAAGAATATAAATTATTAAAACAGAAATACAATTTGGAATTAACCCTTATTTCACTTTTAATATTACAATTTATGCCATTGGACTTTTTTTCATTTAACTATATTCGTAAACCATCTAAATTGAGGGCTTTATGGTTGTGTAAAGCCACTAAAGCCAAATATTTGCCAATCACTCTTTTTAGACTTTAGAAATTTGTAAAGTTATAAAAGCTCACTTTACAAAAAACTGTTTTTTTGTTCTTTTTTTTCTACAGTCACTTTTTGAGACTTTAGAATACACTCTTTTTTTTTCCTAACGAAAAAAACGTGTTTTTTTTTGACTTTTTGCTCATTTCTTACTAAAATAAAAGAAACAATAAATATAATGATTAATAAATTCATTTTCATTAGTTAGTTTAAGTTTTACAATAAAAAAAATCATACCTTACTATTAATTGACTATTAATTTGTTAAAGACTAAAAAATATTATATAGATAATTGAAAACATTTAGGAAAGATTCAAAAAACATAATAATTGAAAGAAAAAATAAATACAATATGATTTATAAATTCATTTCATTAGTTAGTTTAAGTTTTACCATCAAGAAAAAGTCATACCTTACTATTAATAGACTATTAATTTGTTAAAGACTAAAAAAATTTGTATAAATAATTGATAACATCTACGAAAGATTCAAAAAGTATAATAATTGAAAGAAAAAATAAATACAATGATTTATAAATTCATTTTCATTAGTTAAATTAGGTTTTACCATCAAGAAAAAGTCATACTTTACTATTAATAGATTATTAATTTGTTAAAAACTAAAAATATTGTTAAAAAAATGGATAATATTTGCGAAGGATTAAAAAAAAATCGAATTCTATTTTAAGACGATTACTTAGTATAAATACAAGAAGAAAAATCATTTTCATCAAACACACAAAACCAACAGGTACTAATTCTATTATTTTTTCTTATCAATATATATCTATATATATATATATATGTAATTTTTTATTTTTATATTTAATTTATTTAAATATTTTCTCTTTACAGAAATGTCGTCATCTTCTTCTCGAAAGGTAAAGTATTTCTTTATCATGCAATAATAGTATAACTTTTATACATATAAATTATGTTGGAATATAATTTATTTTTTAAAATATTTGTAGAAAAAAATCACATGGAACGATGCCAAGACTCATACCTTCCTTAGCATTTTTTGTATCGGAACAAGATGAAGAGAATTGGAAAGAGACTCTCTTAACAAAAGAAGGTAAAGAGCGATTAATCGATAAATTTGAGCAAGAAACGGGCTACAAATTGGTATGGAAAACTTCAAAAATCATTATGATAGTCTGAAAACGTGGTACACTGCACACAAAAGATTAAGCAAAAAAACTGGAGTACATGTTAATCAAGTTACCAATGAAATCGAGATGGATTCTGAATGGTGGGACGATCGGTGCAATGTAAGTCACATTCAATATTTTTAACTGGTAGACTATTTTTGTTATAACAATTTATCATTATTAATTGTTATTAATTTAACTTATAGGAAATTCTCGGAGCTAGTCATATAAGAAGCAAGCCACTTCAAGATCTAGATTTTCTAGAAAAAATATTTTCAGATGCATATATTGGAACTGAAGATGGATGGGCTCTTGGAAATGGTCCTGATGGATATGTGCAAGCAGAAGATGTGAATGACACCCAAACAGAAGGAGATGACCAAGAATCAAATTTTTCTGAAACTCCAAACACTGGGTATAACATCCCCACAAATAAAGTGCAGCCAAGACGCAAACGTAAAGGTTCAGAAAGTAGTGAAAAATCTGAAATTTCAAAGGCATATGATAGACTATCTGAAACTATTAGAATCGCAGGAGAAGCCATGGGTTCAGATAGAGAGAGAGCAGTACGTCGTATTGACCAAATTTCTACTCTTGAATACAATTCATCTTTTTACTGGGATGTAGTAAGCCTAATTGAAACTAATGAGGCAGCAAGACAGATGATTTTAGGATTATCAAATGATGAACATGTTCTCAATTATCTACAACGATCCATCCAAGTGCAGAGAGAGCCGCCTCGTCATTCAGATTTCAACTACTTTGATTAATAATTTTTTTTATATTTAAATAAGATTTAATTTTAATAATGTTTTATGTTTTTTCTTTGATGGAATATTTATAATTTTATTAGTAAAATATTCACTATTATTTTCCAGTTTAAGTTTTTAATACACTCTAATAACTTTATACGATTCTCTTGTGACTTCTATTTTCAGACCATAATAAAGTTAAAAGTAAAAGTCTTTTATTTATATTAATAAAATAATTAAAGGTACTTTTAAATACAGTTAAAGTTGTAGACTAGTCGTAGTTTTCTGTTTGTAGAATAGTCAAAGTTGTTTTCAGTTTACAAATTCAATATAATCAAATAGTTTCATCCGGTTCTCATGCAAACTCTATTTTTAGCCTAACAAGAAATGAATTAAATAAAATATTATTGTAAAATATAAGCTTAAAAAGCTATAAATACCAGGTGATCATGATGGCGTTAAAAGCAAAATCATTATAAGTTTTCCTTAAAACCAAACTGGAAAATATTCTCTCAAACAATTATTTTTTATATTTTTATAATCTGCGAATCCTTCAAAAATGGCATCATCTTCTTCTTCAAGAAAGGTAGAGTACCACATATACTTTTTTTAAAATATCGAATGATAACTATGAAAATATATATGTTTATTAAGTGAAAATCTTTGTTGTTTTTTTCTTTCTATAATTAAATAAACTTTTATTATTTTATCTTCTGATACAGAATATGACTCTACTATGGAAAATATTTGAAGATGAAGAGGGTGATGATTTTTTACTCGAATCAGAAGAAACTAATCAAGATAAAAGAGTCACGAGACCTTTATGTTCAGATGCTGACCGTGGACGGCAATTTCTTCATGATATGATCAATGGTCATCCCACACAATTCCACAATATGTTAAGAATGTGGCCGGAGGTATTTACTAAATTATGCGGTGATCTCCAAGATATTTATGGCTTGCGTGATACATATAATATGTCTGCAAAAGAAAGTGTGGCTATATTTTTACATATGTGTGGACATAATATAACACAACGGAATGCAATGCATACATTTGGTCATTCAGCAGAAACAATTTCCAGAAAGTTCCATGAGGTACTTGTTGCACTTGTATCAATGGCTACTGATATGTTTGCTCCCGATCCGGCGTCTCTTATGCAAGTCCATCCTAAATTGCAATCAAATAAGTATTATTGGCCATATTTCAAAGGATTTATTGGTGCAATCGATGGAACTCATGTTCCTGTTATGGTGTCTGGAAGAGATCAACGAAGATACTGGAATAGACACGGAGATACATCTATGAACATCCTTGCGATATGTAACTTAGACATGTTATTCACATATGTTTATGTTGGAATTCCAGGATCTGCTCATGATGCGAAAGTTCTTTCCCTTGCTATTGAAGCTGATATTAATTTTCCTCATCCACATGATGGTAAATATTATCTAGGTGATTCAGGATATCCATTACGTCGTGGATTTCTTTGTCCATATAGAGGAGAGAGGTATCACCTAAATCGGTTCCATAATCAAATTGAAGAAAGAAACTACAGAGAAGTCTTTAATCGTCGTCATTCATCACTTCGATCAGTGATTGAAAGAACTTTTGGAGTATGGAAAAAAGTGGTGTATTGTGAAAGATGAAGCAAGGTATAGCATATCTACAATGCGTCAAATTGTGGTGGCAACCATGGTTCTCCATAACTTCATTCGCAAGTCAAATCTTGTGGATCCTGATTTCCAATCAGAAGAAAATGAAAACGAACAAATGACAAATGAGGAAGAACTTCCAAATACGATGGACCAGGATCTCAGTTCAAGAGAATACATGGAAGGTGTTCGAGATGAGATAGCAAACAGCATATGGGCTAGAACCCGTTAGTTTTTTAATATTTTTTTTTGTTTTCTTTAATAAATTGTAATTTTATTTTAAAATTATTTTTAATAATTTTTATTTATTTAATAAATTATTAACTTATTTTTAAATTTAATTAAAAATACACAAGATTAGAATTGCAAATTTTTACAGTATAGAAATAAAATATATTGTTGATAAATTTGATTAATCTTCTGTTTTTAAACTATCCAATATATTTTATGGACTTGTACAAATAAAAAATCAATAAAACAAAAAAGAGATAAATTATAAACATATATTTATAATAGTCACAACTTCTAAAGCTTTGAATACCAATCATAATTTTAACTTTCTCTAAAGTAACAGTTACAGCCTTTAAAACCAAAATTTCTACAGCCACAATTCTAAAGTTAAAGCCTAAAGCGAAAGTCGTTACCAATCGGACTCTTAATCGTAGAATAATATCAATGTGTTTGCATAAATATTAAAACGAATTGGGTCAACCTGTTTCATAAGCTTAATATTGTCCACATAAAATGAAACATTTTTTTCACATTTTCTAAACATGAAGAACATCACAATCAAAATTTGAATTCGATTTTCTGTAAAATACTAATGTACAAAACCGTTAATTTCCAACCACACAATCTAAAACTGTAAACGCAAAAATAAAAGTGAAATCAATGATATTCTAAAACAACTTCTATATTGTTGCAATCACATTAACTAATACGATATCAATCTTAGTTAAATTCTCCTATTTTCAGGCTATCACATTTCCTAAAATGATATCAATTGTTCAAATAAAATCTCAACTTAACTAATTCATGGAATATAGTGTGATAGCAAATTGAAAAAAAAAAAAACCCTAGCAGAGAGAGCGTAGCGACGACGGCGACCAAGCTCGAGTTCCTTCGAACCGTAGCTGCATCGTCATCCTGGATAAGAGATCATTGTCTCTTGCCTTAAGCTTCTCTTCTCTGCTGTCTGGATCTAGTTGTAGCCGCCGTCATCATTGTGACGTCGTTGCCTCGCGACGGTTCCGTGTCTGCCATTCATCTGCTGTTCGCATCGCTTATCGTCCGTAGCTGACTCACGACGGGTCCGTGTCCGACACTCTCATTGTCTTCGTAGCTGCATCGTCTATCCAGGGGAAGACACCGATCTCAGGCTGGTGGCTATCATCCGACGTTCTCGTTGATCAATAGATCACTGTCCATCAAGACCATCCCGGGTTTAATCTCTGATCATCTTCTCCGGAGGTGATCTCGGCGTTCTCTGCTTCTGGATACCGCAGTGATCGCGAAGCTGTATCTCCTTCATCCTTTGATGAGTGGATAACACGTTAACCAACGAAGTATCAGATCATCGTCTGGTGTTTCACTCGGAGACGGCTTGTTCTGTGTCCTCAAGACGGTTTGCCCTGAATTGGTTCCGGCTTGTTCCGGCCTCTGTGTCCCCATTGACAGTGTCACTGATCTGGGACGCTAAGAACTTATACCCTTTGGTATAAGCGAAGTGCTTTCCGTGTTTCCAACGATACTCTTTGTCGATCGTTTCGGGCTCCATGGCTGCTCATTTGGGAGCTTCTCGTATGGGAACTTCGGCGAGGATGGGGTCTGCTCACCTAGCTGACATCAAAGGCAAAGGCTTGCTTTACGAAGACAATGACGAACCAATAAAACTCACAGATCATGATGATGCTTTTGTTATTAAGGAATTCAAGCTCTCTCTCATTGGCAAGATCTTGAATCCGAGAAAACAAAAGGTTGAGAAGCTTCTCCAAACAATGCCGTCACAATGGGGTTTACAAGACATGATTACGGCAAATGATCTGGGGAATGGAAAGTTCCTCTTTAACTTCAGTTCTGAGGAGGATCTTAACTCTGTTCTTCGACAGAGTCCTTTCCACTTCAACTTCTGTATGTTTGTGCTAGTGAGATGGGAGCCCATTGTCCATGATGATTATCCATGGGTGATTCCTTTTTGGGTTCAACTGGTTGGTTTTCCCCTACACTTATGGACTGATAGGAATCTGAGGAATATTGGTGGGAGAATTGGTTTTGTTGATACCTTGGAGCTATCTGAGGGTCGTATGCTCATACAGATAGATTCACGTCGACCACTGAAATTCTCGAGGAAAGTCCAATCTCCACAGGGGGACGAAGTTACTATTGAGATTAAGTATGATATGCTGTTCAAGCACTGCACTATCTGTGGGATGCTCTCTCATGAGAAAGGATATTGTCCTACTGCTAGTATTCACAATCGGCTACAACAGCCGAATGAGAGGTCTGATGTTTTCTCTAGAGTTCAGCTTCCTGCGGTGCAACAATCCCAGCAGGCTGTAGCAAAGGAGGACTTTGAGAATACCTATGGGAGTCGATCTTCATGGCGTCAGAGGAGTGATCAGACCCATGATGTGCCAAGAGTGGACAGATATCGTGAAGGAAAGGGACACCAAGAGAGTCAATCTCGCTATAGAGATAGCTATGATACAAGAGGGGAGGGAAGAACAGTGAGAGCCTCCAGGAATCGACAAGATTACTACAAAAGTACTAGACATGGTGGTCGATATGAGCCATATCGACGTATGGCCGAGCAACGATGGAGAGCTAAATCTCCATTGCAAGCGCAAAAGGAGAATAGTAGAGGGTGCCGTACTGGAGAGATGGGTGCTGGGAGTTCTCGTGAGAGTGGTATTGCTGTTCCACTTGACATTGTTCCTTATGAACAGATGGCAGCTGTCTCTAAATCACCGGTGGCTGAACAACTGAAGAGTGGTGAAGTTCGGCAAAAGAGGATGATAGCAAGCAAGATTGTGACTCCATTAGCAGGGGATAACCCTATGGAGAGTAATGTCACTACCCGTGCTAAGGGTGCAGCTCATGCACTATCCTTCTCTCCTTCCCAGGCGCCTGAGATCAAGGAGGATCAGATTATTGGAGCACTAGATGATATGGAGTTGGATGGGCAAGAGGATAGTTTGGAAGGTTTTGTGCCAAGTGAGGATGACTTGCTGGGGGAAGAGTTGTTGGAATCTGAGTCTAAGTGGCCAGAGCCACTTTATGCTGTGGAAGGTAGATCAAAATCAGCAAGAAAGACAATAAGAGTTCAGAAGCCTGGCGTTAAGAGAAATGCTCCTTTGAGCTTTCCAAGTAAGAAGTTGGAGTTCCTCCGTCGGGAATCTCCTAGCAAACGATTCAAGTCTCTGGGATCAAGTTCGATCAGTGGGGCTGGTAGATCAGGGCGACTCAGCACGAGGAGGATGAGAGATAGGCTGGAGAAAAGAGAGGAAGTGATGAGGCCTAAAATCTCATCCAACATGGATCCATGAAGACAATCAGTTGGAACTGTAGAGGGATTGGGAACAACCTCACAGTTCGACGCCTCAAGGAGATGTGTCAGAAGCATCACCCAGGACTTGTGTTCCTTTCGGAGACGAAGAATAATAGGTCTTTGTTGCAAAACATTCAGACCGAGTTAGGATTTGATCGTTTGTTTACCGTAGAGCCACTTGGCTTTAGCGGTGGTTTAGCTTTGTTTTCATTAGAAGAAATTCAAATTAATGTTTTGTTTTCTAATAACAGAATGATTGATGTTGAGGCAATCATTGATGGAATAAAAGTCTATATGACATTCGTGTATGGTGATCCTGTCGTAGAACAAAGAGATCAAGTATGGGAACGTCTTACGCGTTTCTCCACAATAAGAAGTGGACCTTGGTTTATGATAGGTGATTTTAACGAAATAACAAGCCACGAGGAAAAAGTGGGAGGAAGAACACGATCGGATAGCTCTTTCCTGCCTTTCAAACAAATGCTTAGTGACTGTGGAATGCTGGAATTTCCGTGTTCAGGAAATATGCTATCATGGGTTGGAAAAAGAGCTGGAGGTACCACTGTTCGATGTCGACTGGATAGGGCTGTCGGGAATGAGGATTGGCATGAAAAATTTCCTCACTCGACAGTAAATTATATGAGGCTGTGGGGATCAGACCATCGTCCTGTCCTTGCAAATATTCTGTCAAAACCTGTAAGGAAATCGAAATCTTTCAAATTCGACAAAAGATGGACTGATAAAGAGGAAATACGACAAGTTATTTTGGAGGGTTGGAAATCTCTAGACCTTCCACCGAATGCGGACATTATGGAGCACATTTCGAGCTGTCGTAAGGCGCTTGGAATATGGAGGAGACAGAATGATCTTAATTCTGGGAGGAAAGTGGAGGAGCTAAAGGAGAAAGTAGAGGGGCTGTACTTGGACGATACTGCAACAACCGATGATATAGCAGTTGCTCTGAAGGAACTATCTGACGCTCTTAAGGCGGAAGAAATGTTTTGGAAACAGAAGAGTAGGAATCTCTGGCTTAAAGAAGGGGATCGAAATACACAATTCTTCCATTCAGTAACTAAGCAACGGAGAGCAAGAAACAAGATTACTCAGCTCCTAGACTCAAATGGGAATGTGGTGGAAGATGAGGAGGGTTTAGTTGGTATAGCCACTACATATTTTAGAGAACTGTTCGAGAGTTCCAATCCGGGGAATATTGACGAGGCTCTTGCCGAGGTCTCCACGAAGATTACTGAGGTGGATAACGCGAAATTAACAGGCCCGGTTACGGAATGGAAGGTGAAAGTAGCTTTGTTCGCTATGCACCCTGAGAAAGCTCCTGGACCAGATGGGATGACAGCTCTTTTTTACCAAAAATACTGGGATATTGTGAAGGAGGACCTAACCCTTATGGTTAATCATTTCCTTTTTGAAGGGACAATAGAAAATGGACTTAATGATACGAATATCTGTCTTATCCCAAAGGTGGACCAGCCCAACGAGATGGCTAAGTTTAGGCCCATTAGCTTATGCAATGTTAGCTACAAGATAATATCCAAGGTCTTATGCCAGCGATTAAAAAACGTCTTGCCAGGCCTAATTTCTGAAACTCAATCGGCCTTTGTGGCCGGCAGACAAATCTCAGATAATGTCATGATTGCACAGGAGATGTTTCATGCGCTGCGAACTAAACAGAATGGGCGAAATAGAAGGATGGCCATCAAAACGGATATGAGTAAGGCGTACGATCGCATGGAGTGGCCATTTATCCAGGCAGTGATGCAAAAGATGGGGTTCTCAGAAACCTGGATAGGATGGATTATGCGCTGTATAACCTCAGTTCGGTATAAAGTGCTCCTGAATGGACAACCGAGGGGAAATATTATACCAGGAAGAGGTCTACGTCAAGGGGATCCTTTGTCTCCTTTCATCTTTATTATATGCACGGAAGCGCTCGTTAGCCTTCTTAATCATGCAGAGAATCAAGGGAAGATAACGGGGATGCGTGTTTCATGCGCTTGTCCACCGATATCTCACCTTCTCTTTGCTGATGACAGCCTGTTCTTTTGTAAGGCGGAGCCCCGTGAATGTGATGAAGTAATGAAAGTGCTTAGGAAGTATGGAGAAGCGTCTGGTCAATGTATTAACTTTGAGAAATCTTCTCTGCTCTTTGGTAAGAAGATAAACGACCAAACTCGACAACTGATTAAAGATAAGATTGGCATCCAAAACGAGGGTGGAATGGGATATTATTTGGGGATACCAGAGGATATCAGTGGGTCCAAATGCAAGCTCTTTGCTTTCCTTAAGGATAAGCTGATGCATAGAGTGAATGGATGGACGGGTATATGGTTATCCAAAGGTGGGAAAGAAGTCCTAATCAAATCGATACTATTAGCACTCCCAACATATGTGATGTCTACTTTTCTTCTACCTCTCGACATTTGCGAGAAGCTTGCTAGTGTCATTGCACAGTTCTGGTGGAGCTCGAACCCACCTAAACGGGGTATCCATTGGGCAAAATGGGAAAAACTATGTAAACCACGGGATGAAGGTGGCCTTGGGTTTCGTCTAATTCATGAATTCAACCTGGCTTTATTAGCCAAACAATTGTGGAGACTAGTCCGGTTTCCAGATTCGTTAGTGGCTAGAGTGCTAAGAGGAAGATATTATCCGATGAGCTCGCCTTTGCGTGTATCATCGGTAGCAAGTCCCTCTTACGTCTGGAACAGTATCTCGGCTGCACGAAACCTATTGCTATTGGGAATCCGACAAAAGATCCACTCTGGACATGATACTAAGGTATGGGAGGATCCCTGAATCCCAACAATACCAGCTAGGCCGGCATCCCCGTCTACCCCAGTAATGCATCCGAATTTGAGAGTTAGCGATCTTATAAATCACGATTCAAAGGAGTGGGATATTAAATTACTGAGCAACTATGTAGCAGAGGAAGATATTCCTCTCATCAGATCTATTGCTATAAGCTCAACATACCACCGTGATTCTTTCTGTTGGAGCTATACCAAGAGTGGTCAATATTCTGTCAAATCAGGGTACTGGGTGGCTAGGAAACTTCTGCGGAATTCTATCGCGGGCGAGTTTTGTGGACCAAGGATCACTGACCTTCAAGCCTTTGCTTGGAAGGTCAATGCGCCCCCGAAGATGCGCCTTTGAATCGTCTGAACGTGATATAAATTAGAACCAAAGTTCAAAATACCCAACCCGTATCTCAACGGGTTCCCGAAAAGCCAAACCTAATTTAAAATGTTTTTAATTAATCTATATTTAATAAATATTTTACATTTTTGTTGGGTTAACGCATAAACTATACTCATAAAAATATCTTTAATAACATGTTCCATCATATCATTAAATATTAATAGTAAATAATTATTAATATTTATTTTATCAAATATATATATATATATATATATAATTCTAATACTCTATCTATAAGGATTATTATTATGTATTTGATGAGGGTTTTGAAGAATTTATTTCTTGATTAGATTAAAGTGTATTAGTATATATATGAATTAGTAGGCATATATAATTCTCTTTATATTAATAAATAAAATATTATCGATTAATTACTTAAATTTAGTTTTAATATAAATTGAATTAATTATTTAAAAATATAAATTAGTTATTTATTTCCTTAATTTTAAAATATAATATATATCTAATAATAAGAAAGCTTGTTAAATGTAATGGTACTGTAAAAAACTAATTTAAATATTTTAACAGATGAACCTACTTGTTTTTGTTGATCCTACAATGAATTTATTAAAATATAATTTTGACCCCTATGAAGAGTAGATATTGGATTGTTTACATAAAAACCTAATTTAAATATTTTTTTAATAATTACGATTTTTTTATTAATTATGAAATAAATAACTAACCACAATTTTATAGTATATATATGAAACTAACAATCATCATAAATAATTTATTAGTTTCCTATTTTTTTACAGAAGTTACTGTTCAGATAAAAAATTGAAATTAGTTTATTGTTCGGATATATTCATGGCTGATATGTAACTGCTTATTCCATTTGTTTTTTGTTTTATGATATATTAAATTTCTGATAATCTTAATATCTGATTTCAGCTGATTTATTAACATGAAAGCCTACATGAAATCTATATCATCTAAAATATATATGGATGCCATAATATATGAAGATAAATAAATGTTAAATGATCATATATCTTGATTACTCGTATGAAAGGTTAATCATGTTGGTATAATATAAGAATATACAATATTAAATGATTAATATGATCAAAGGTTAACATATATTTGGTTAAGGTTAGTTTGTTTACAAATAATCAGATATCAATTTTTTAAAAATATATAATTATATTATATTTATTGGTGGATTGAATATTTTAAACTTAGTAAAATGTTGTAACTTAATACTAGTTTTGTAGCAATTTTGATATAATATGTTTAAACTATGAAACAATTAAACATTGTGTTATATACTCGTATTATATAGTTTCAAGTCTTATTTAAATATAGTTATTTGTATAGCATATCAATAAGATTGTAAAAGCTAATAAATTTCAAAAAGAAATACATACATAACCGACTAATCTATAAAAATATGGAGATATGCCTTGTTTCATATTGTGTCTATCTCATTGATCCATTATCCCTAACACTCTAAACCTAAAAAATCAACTACTCAATCATAATCACATAAATCGCAGAGAAGACAGATGAAGAAGACATGATAAATAATTTGTAACAACCCGTCCCGTGGGCTCAGCTGGCTCTGCAGCGCATTCACTAAGTTTCTTGCTATCAATGTGAGGATCTCCATCCAAGACTCCTTTGATCTCACCCTTATCACCAGCTTCCTTCTTAGGAACAACATTCAGCTTTTCTCCACTAACCACCGAGATGCAAGAAGCATGTAATGTGGAAAATTTGGTGGGGACAGCCTCGCAGAAAACCTTCTTGTGGATGTTGGAGAAGGAGACTAAATTATTAAGAATATCGATGATTGCCCCCACTGTAGCCATAAATGACCTTCCAAAGATCAAAGGCATCTCACGTTCCTTGCTCATCTCAACAACCTGAAATTCAGTATGGAGCATACAATCCCCAACTTGGATAGGAAGTTTGCAAATGGTGCCATAAGAGACTGCTGTAGAAGAGTTTACAAACGCCATTTTCACATAAGATGGCTCAATATCCACAATGCTCAGCTCATCTACAACCGCCCATGAGACAAGGTTCACAAAGAGCTTCCTTAAATTCCACTCCAGCAATGGAACATGGAAAAGCAAACTTTCTAGGGTCATCAACCTTAGGTAACACATTCAGTAATGGTGTCAATGCTTCAGTAAAGAGTGCCTTAATTTCCTCTTGAGTTTCTCTACAATTTTTGAAGAACATATGCAATGGCTGAAACTCTCAAGCATGTTCAAATGATATCTTTTGAGGAAGCCTTCTCACCATCTTCCTAAACTCATCCAGCTGCTCTGCACTAATGAGATCCATCAGATGTTTAGGTGGAACTGGATAGGGGACCTTAGGAATATACACTTGAACTGACGGAGTCTCAGCAGGTTCGTCGGGAGCAGTCGCTTCAGAACTAGCAGGGTGCTCTGTTTCTTCTATGCCAACAACAGTCTCAACAGACAGCTGCTTTATTTCTTTTCCATCAGTTTTCTCACATCTCAACTCTATTGCATTACAGTGCTCAACCCTCGGTTTTTTATCAATTTTTCAAGGGAGCGTCCCTTGCTGCCTCTTGACACTCTCAGCTTTTTGAGCAAGCTGAACATCAATCCTCTTTATGTGGCTGGTCACAGTATCATACTTTGTATTCAGCTCAGTGAACATATTTTCCATCCTGGTGTTGATTTCTGTAGTAACCTGATTCAATGCATTGCCCTCAATCTGCTGACCCTGTAGCATCGCTGCATCATAATATTGAGTTTTTTTCGGTTCATTTTGCGGACCACTCGTGGCAACTGAGCAGCTTGATTGTTGCTTTGCAGATTTTCCTGGTTCTGGTTCTGATTCTGACCCACAAACCGGTTTTGTGCCTGACTGAAAACGAAGGTTTTACCCTGAAAGTTATGCGGGAAGCCGTGCTGATACCCCGCACTTTGTGCCTGGTTGTTCTGCACATACCCATGTCCGTTGATGTAGCTGACCTCTTTCTGATCATTTCCTTTCTTTTCAGCCTCGGGAGCAACCTCTTGAGTGTTCTGAATCTGCTCATCCATAGCTTCCTCCATGATGAAGACTTGCCCTTGGTTATTTTTAAGCAGCTGATTAACCTTGGCTGTCAACTCTTCTATCTTCTAAGTGTCAATACTGTTGACATTCTTGGAGCGGTCGTTATCCTGATTCTTATTTGCTGAGCTAGCTGCCATGTTCTCAATCAGCTCAAATGCTCCATCAGTGGTCTGAGTCATAAAATCTCTATTGCTCGCAGAGTTTATAGCACTTCGGTATTCCAAGTCTACTCCATCATAGAAAATTCTAAGGAGATAATCATCATCAATTCCATGGTGAAGGCATTCTCTGCGGTATTCATTGAAACGCTCTCATGTGTAGCAAAAAGACTCATTTGTGAGCTGTCTGAAAGAGGTGATCTTGTTCCTCAATGCTTCAGTCTTTGCCTTCATGTAGAAGTGGCTTAGGAACACTGATCGGACCTGCTCCCAAGAAGTATGAGAGACGGTAGGGAGATAATTCAACCACCGTACATCCTTTCCATCAATGTAGTCTGGTGGTACTTCATTCGAGTGAGAAAAGTTGCAGACTCTTTCAAAGCTCTCAATATGCTCCATTGGAATTTCTGCAAAGAGACCAGAGAACACATTTCTCTGCACTAAGCCAATCAGAATGGCCTTGATCTCGAAGTCTTGCCTTTTGCAAGGGGGAGGAGAAATTGCAGAGCCCGTAGTAGGGAAGTTGCACGGAAGGTTTATCTGCCTGAATGGAGCAGCTTGCTCCTGCTTCTGCTGGGCAGCGAGTAGCAGCTTCCTGCTGAGCTTGGATGGTCTGCTGCATCTGAAGCATCTGCTGTTACATCTATTGCAACTCAGCAGCGAGTTCCTCTTGATTTTCATAGTCGCCTACTGTGGTGTTGATCGGCCTTGGCTGTTGACGGTTTGTTCTTTCTAAACTTGCAAGCTCTTGATTTGTAAGTGTCATTAACTCTCCTTGTGCGTTTCTCCGAGTATGGTTACTGGTCATGCACCTAGAACATTAGCGGAAACAAATAGGATATAGCAAGTTAGAAGTATTAGACTAAATATATAACCAAAAAATAAAGGTAAAAAGCTGGCCCGTCGCAACGGCGCCAAAACTTGATACACTAAAATTATGTCTTTTCTACTGCAAGCAAACAGTGTTGTTTTTATATTTGAGACTCAATTCCAGAGGACCATTCTTACACTTTATTTCTATAAGATCAATATTAAGCTAAAAAAATGGATGGTTTTTAAGGATGGAGAAATCGTAGCAAGCAAGTAACAGATTTGGTCTGTTTTCAGATTATAAAAGAGCTAGGTTCATGGTGATTCATTGGGGGTACTTAGGACCATGAGCCACGCAACTATTCAGAGAAAACAATACGAGCCAATCTAGAACTTGAACAACAAGATTAAACAAACCCATTGTCGTGGTGTCTACCAATTTATCAAGCAATTCTAATGCCTACACTATCGTTTCAATTAGAGAATGATGACAAGCATTAAGCTCGTATTCAATTGGTTCACAATTATCCTTAACATCGGCTTTTATTGGCTAAGGACAAATCGCCTATCTATGATTTTCTAGCAACCTAAAACACTTTTGATGATTAGATCAAACCTATAATCAAATTGTAAATGGCCAATTACCACAGGCAATAAGGATAACAATAGATAGAGCCGAACATAAGGAACCAAACACGTTGTGTAATCTATATATTTTTGGTTGTAGCTTTGGTTGAATGATGCATATCTGGTCGATGTTAATGATTTTATGGGTTAAAAATAGAGATCTAAATTTGATATATGGTGTTTTGACATCTTGTATGTATGTTTTTTTCCAATTGGTTTTCAAATCTTTATTGAGTCTTCCTAGTATTTTTCGATTCATTTCAGGTCTGGCGTTGCATTGGATGGGAGATGGACCTGTTGGAGCAGAAGAGGCAGAAAAGAGTGCAATTTGGAGATTTTCACGCAGAGTAGCCTAATGGTTGATCCTGATCAAGCGGAGCATGCGAGTGCCTTCTCCAGCAATATAGATTTTTAAGAGGATTAAGAGGAAATTACGCGGGGTAGAGTTTTATATCGTTTAATGTATTATAAAACATGTTAATTTTTATTTTTTATAAAATTAATATATTTTCATATTTAAAATTATATAAAATACACAAATATAAATATATAAACTTAATAAGGTATATTTTTATCAAAATTATGCAAATAAGTTGCACTTATAATATTTTAGATCAAATGAATAAATTAAAAAAAAATATTTTTAAAATATAAATAAATTAGGCGGCCACCTAGGCGGCTAGGCAGTCATGTAGGCGGCTAGGCGGTCATTTAGGCGGTCTAGACGGACTAAAATCTGACATCTGATTTATAGGCGGATTTAACATTAATTAGGACGGATGAGTGAGGCCTAGCCGCTTAGGCGAAGACTCCGTCAAAAAGACTTCCATGAAGTCTTCTAGCACATTATATGTTAGAAAACTTCTGAGAGAGATTTTCAAGAATCTTCCAAAGTCTGACTCAGATCTGAAAAACTTGAAAATCCAAAAACGTTCAAATGGCTTTAAAACAGAGAAAATGAGTGAAAAATGAGATAGTTCTACCTTTAAAGAACACACAAAAATACATATCCAAAAATAGATCTACCTTTAGAGTAGTAGAAGATGAGAACCATGTAATAAAAAATTTGAAAAACAAGATGAATTAGTAAGAAAGACATGAGGTAAAAATTGATAAACTGATATAAATTTTGGTGTTTTCAAGTTCTAAGAGACTTGAGAGGTTGGAGAATTTTAGTTTGAGAAAAAGGTCAGAGCTTTAAGCAACCAGAGACTTACCAAAACTCCGCCATGGAGACTTACCAAAACGTTCAGATCTGTTATGAAAAAGGAGATATGAGAGAAGACTCAGCCAGAAGACTTCCAAAATGTCTTCTAGTACATTAAGGAGGTGTTATTGAATTTGGTAATTTAATGGAATTTGATGGAATTCAAATCTGACATGAAATCCAGTGTTATTCAATTGTGAATTTGAACAAAGTGAATCAAAATCCAGTGTTATTGGATTAGGGATTTTTCAAATGGAATTTAAAAAAGAATAATTTCACCTGTTATTCAATATCCTATAGATTTCATTAGAAAGTAGTTATAATAGATTTTAATGTACTTTTTAATAAAAAAAACAAGAGGAAACAAATCCCAACTTTTTTATCTCGCTTTTGGAGAAGAGGGAGGTATCACTAGCATCCGGGGATCATGGTTTTATCTGGAGGACAGTCTGAAGCGGAGGCTACGAACCTGAACGCTATGAACCAGAGCCCAAACCCGTGGCATGTGTCCTTCTCCTACGCACGTGCTCTGCAGAACTCTGTGCTCAGGACGTGGCAAGGGAAACCCGAGAAGATCGAGGACTCGCAGAAGGCTCTCTTGGTTAGGGCAAAGGCCAACTCATTGGCTCAGCTTGGCAAATACTCACCGGAGGGAGAGAATGAAGATGCCAAGAAAGGAATGTTCGTCAAGGGTTACACCTACTGATTTGTTTAAATTTGGTCCCAACTTGAAGAGATCTTAATAAGGACCTTTTGTTGTCTCTTTTTGAAGTTTTCACCTTTTATTTTGGTTTTATCTTTGTTCCATCATGAGAAAGGAACTCACAAAGTGACAGATGATAAGGTCTGAGAAACTCAAGAACCAATCTTAAATCTATATTTCCTCAGGATTTTATATTTTGACTTGGTTTAGTTGTTGCCAAAGCAAGTCCAGTCAGTAACACACAGATCACAGGGTCATTAGAGACTCGTCTTACATTCCTAAGGAACAAAATAAAACATAGAGATCAATGGTCCAATAACTTGAGAAGAATTGCCTGTTTCAGCAGAAAGAAATAGATATCACCAAGTCTGGTTATTACGGACATGGAATTTGAGAGACAGCGGCAAGATATTGTGGAGTTATGGCAAACCTGTAAGTCTTTTTGGTGCATAGAACATACTTCTACTTGCTCTTCAAAGGAGATGACGAGGCTGATTCAATCTACATTGGAGTTGAGTTAAGAAGACTTTTGTTTATGAAAGAGAAGGAGAAAGACGTATGTATATTCAATCCAAACACCCTTCAAGTTTTTTGGTTATTTATTTTCCAGCTCTTGCATGACGTGAACCCATTCTCTGAGCACATAAAATTAAGACTGCATGAACGTCTTGGTTTTGTTTATTTGGATATAGTTGGGGGAAAATTAAGGATAGGAGGTTGCTGGGATCAAGCAACAGAAGTCGTTGACATTTTAAACGATGGAAACCAAATTTATGTTCCTTTCAAAGATCTTCTCCATATATTATGGTGAGTGAGTGACTAAACAAACTCTTTTCACCTAGATTCTCTGAATATCTACAAGACTATATTTAAAAATGGCTATTTTTTAGTTAGGAGATATTCAACGAGTTTCTTTATATAAATTGTCTACAACAACTCTTTTAAACACACACAATCAGAATGCAACTTATAAAAAAAATTCCTTCTGCAAACTAAAGTAAGTTATTTTTTTCAACATATACAGTCACTTGCTGTTACGTTACTTACGTTTATGACTTCCGTTTATTTTTTCAGGTATCTTGCTGTTACGTTACTTACGTACGATCGCCTTCATGGATAACATGTAAGTTATTGTGTTTTTTTTTAAAACTTCGTACGTCTGTTTTTTCAGCACTGCAATTCTTTTCTCAATTTCTGTAAACTTTCTATGTTTGTTTCGTTTCATAAATTATCTAGAGTTCTTTATTTGTAAATATTAATGTGTAATTGTTTAGACACAAGTCCTTGGTATATTATCCATATTAGCTTAGATTAGTCGTATGAAAAAAGAAAGGCATTGATCCAACTCAAATAGTATTGACACGTCATTGGAGAATTCCTTGAACTTTTGGTCGTAACTCAAATAGTTTTCCACGTTAATAATATGTAAAAATTTAATTATATAATATAATAGCAGTTATATAAATATTTATAATATAATATATATTGAATATTCATATACTAGAAATATAATATAATGTTATTTGACTAGAAACTTAACGGAAGATTCACAACAAGAAAAGGCGAAAGGAGCATATGAAGTTTGGAATGTTCGAGAAACGAATATGTTGATTCGACTTCTTGTGGATGGTATTAAACAAGGGTGGCGCGATAAAAATGGAAGCATGAGCAAAATAACGGTAGAAAAAAAGATTCTACCTATCTTGAATGCTACACTTGGTTGCGAAAAAACTCATAAGCACTATTTAAATAGAATTAAGAGTTTAAAAAAGCTCTATAATAGCATGCAAGAGCTTACCCGATTCAGTTCTGGATTTGGATGGGATCCCATATCTAAAAAATTTACAGCTCCTAATCAAGTGTGGGATGATTACGAAAAGGTAACATTATTTTCTAAAGCTTAAAATATTTCTACTATAATAGTTTTAAAACTAATTATATATATATAATAGGCACATCCAAGTAAGAAAAATATGCAAGATGAAACCTTTGAAGATTATGAAGATTTACAGCTAATATTTGACCAAGGATTAGCAACAGGAAAAAATGCTATTGGTTTAGGGGATGATACTGATGCGCAAACTTTTGGAGCTAAAGATAATGAGCCGTTTGAATTAGATCCTAGTTCTTTTGGATATACGGGGAATGAAGGGTCTCAAGCATCAGAGTTTTGGGATTCAACTTTGCCACGAAGCACAAAAGGCTCATCAGGAAAGCTCCCTCCTAAAAAGAAGCTAAAGGTGTCGAAGGTGGAGAGTCTAGTAACTCAAACATGGATGGTAGCCATATGGAGAAGTCCTTTAAAGAAATGATTGAGATAAGCAATCAAGTTGTTAGTTTGATTCAACAAAGAGAAGAAAGACAACAAAGAGAAGCCAACTTGAGAGAAGTGGAGAAAAAAAAGAATAATATCTGGCAAGCAATCAAAGAAATTTCTGGATTGGAGGAAGATGTTCAGTATGATACATTAAATGAACTTCACAAGATGGGGATGAAAGATGTGTTCATCAACATGTCTATTGAAGAACGTATGGGCTGGATACGAAGGAACGTGAAATGATGCTTGGTTTTTTAAATTGCTTAGTTTCGAAATTTTTTTTCTTTCAATAATATCATGTTTCTTGATTTACTTAGAATATCATTTTCTTTTATTGAAGTTTAAGAATAAAATAATATTTAATTATCTTTTATTTGAAGTTATGTTTTGACTATTATTGACCCATAATTTTTTTTAAAGATGATTTTTATTTGCCTTTTAAAAACAAAAGGAAACCATGGGCTTAGATAAGTGATGCGTTTTTTTCATATACTCCCTCCGTTTCGTTTTACTTGTCGTTCTAGGTTTTTACACGCAGATTAAGAAACTATTTAATTTTACATATTTTCTAGATAAAAACACAATTACCTAACCACATTTCAACCAATAGAAAAATAGAATAACAGATAAAACTAATAAATTTTGCATTGAAATTATAAAACGACACTTATTTTGAAACGAAAAAATTTCCCTACAACGACAACTAAATCGAAACGGAGGTAGTAGTAATTAGTGATGTGTTGTTTTCCATACCATAATTAATTAGTTTTATATTCTTGGCTAAGATAATTATATCTCTCCATATATATATATATATATATATATTGTAATATATTCATCTTTTTTCTTGGATAAGGTTAACCGATGAAGATGAAGAGAATGAAATTATAAAAGACCAAACAGAAGACGAAGATTTAGACACAAAAGTGTTGCATTTGTTGGTGACAATGATTGGATTGGCAAAAATATTGATTGCACATCGATATTTCAAATTTAAAAGCTATATCGAATATCCAATTCGACGGCCCATCACTAGAATTGGATATGACTATATACACAAGGTGTTGCAAGAAGATCCTCAACATTTTCGACAGTTATATCGTATGTATCCAGATGTGTTTCTCAAGCTATGTGATCTTATAAAAGAAAAAAACACATCTGAAAGATACGAGGTTCATCTGTGTGGAAGAAATGGTTGCCACTTTTCTAGTCACCGTCGGCCAAAATTCGAGGTATTGTCACACTAAAGATACTTTCAAAAGGTCAAAATTTGCAACAAGCAAGAATTTTCACAAAGTATTAAAAGCAATAAATACAATTGCTCCGAGTTTGATGGCCAAACCCCAACTCACAGTACCTGCGAAAATTAGAGAGAGTACAAGATTTTATCCTTATTTTAAGGTATGTATGTTTTTAATTTAATTTATTTTATTCTTTTTATATTATTCGAGAAAACTTATATATCATATTATTTTAGGATTGTTTAGGAGCAAATGATGGTACACATATACCTGCTATCGTACCTAAGTGTGATGCTCCTAGCTACCGCAATCGAAAAGGAGTAATATCGCAAAATGTGCTGGCTGTTTGCAATTTTGATATGGAATTCATATACGTTCTCAGTGGATGGGAGGGCTCAGCTCATGATTCAAAAGTATTATACGATGCTTTAACAAAGAGAACCAATAAATTTGAAGTTCCACATGGTAATTTTTTATATGGTAAATAATAAGCCAATACTTTTATTTACTAAATAGTGAACTAATAGTTATATTTTAATTTTATTTCAGGAAAAATTTATTTAGCAGACTGTGGATTTGCTAATAGACGCAGATTTCTGGCTCCTTTTCGAGGTACTAAATATCATCTTCAAGAGTTTACTGGCCAAGGTTGTGATCCAGAAACTCCACATGAGTTGTTCAATCATCGTCATGCCTCCTTAAGAAATGTGATTGAGAGAATATTTGGAATATTCAAATCACGATTTCTAATATTCAAGTCTGCTCCTCCATTTTCTTTCAAGACACAAGCAGAATTGGTATTGGCTTGTGTAGGTTTACATAATTTTCTTCGTAAGCATTGTCGATCAGATGAGTTTCCTGTTGAAGTTCCCAACGAAACTACCAATGCAGAAAATATGGAAGGCAACAATGCAAGAGATGATTCTGAAAATGTTGAAGAAACTTTTGAAACACAAGATCAAGAAAGAGAAAGTGCTAATGCATGGAGAGAAACAATAGCTGAAGAAATGTGGAAAGATGCAACTACTTAGTTTTATTTATTTGCAAAAGATATTCTAATAATGATTTTTCTATTTTTTTTTTCTTTATTGATTTGGAATTCCTGTGAACTCTCTTAAAATCCATCACAAGAATCAAAATGTATTTCAAACTATTCCATTAAAATCCTTCTTATCTTGTAGAGAATCTAATGAAATCCATAAAAATACTCCAAATTACAAGGTACTTTAAATTTCGTTGAATTCACTAAATCAATAACACCCCCTAAATGTTAGAAGACTTCCGAGAAGACATCCTTGAAAGTTTTCCAAGTTTATCTCAGATCTAAAAACTTGCATATCCAAAAGCATTCAAATGGCTTCAAAACATTAAAAAACTTCAAAAATAAGGTAAGAACTTAAAACAACAAAAAGATTTTTTTTTTATTTATAAGACTTTCAAGTAAGACTTCAAATAGAAAACATCCTAGAAGACTTACTTGAAAGTCCTTTAGACCCTAAATTTACTATTAGCCCACAAGACTTCCATGAAAGTCTTCTAGTGAATTATTTGTTGGAAGACCTAAGTCACTTAAACTCTAAACTCAAAATAACTAACCAATTAGAAACAAAACTTCATAAAACTTAAAACTAAACTAAACACATATAAGTTAAAATTTAATTTTTCAAAAAAAAAGTTAAGCTTCCAAAATCTAACCCTAAGAATACATACAATACAACCACATATACACATAACTAAACACATATATGTTACAATTGAATTTTACTAGATCTTGATTTATACCATTTACAAATGTTTTTAATTACATGATTTCAATTTTTCCTACATTAATTTTCTTAATAAAATTTATAAATAATTTTAAAAACCTACTATATGAGAAGACTTCTTAGAATTCTTCTAGAAAACTTACAAAACTTCAGAAGACTTACAAAACCTCAAAAACATTACGTGGTTATGTTCTTAAAAATGAATTCAGATTTTTTTGTTTGGTCATAAGGGGTTGGTTGTAATTTCACTAGACTTTAAGTTAATTTTGCATTTGATTCAAATTTGCATATACTTTTGGGGTTAAAATCAGGTTTAGAGTCATATTTGGTAAATTCTCATTTTTTAATTTGTGGCTTTTAATTTTTCTATACATCTTTAGTTATTTAAACTTGAATGATAATTCTTTTAGGTTTATTTTTGTTTTACATATTTTCTATTATCTTTTAATTTTTCGGGAAAATGCGGGAGATAACTACGATTCACATAACAATTAACAATATAGAGAAGGGTTTTATAATCACTGTTTCTTTTCTCGTAAATTTGACATTTTCTTTACAATAGCATTCCACATACTCTAACATGTTTACAATCTTTATAGCCTACGTTTAGTAATAATGGCATATGTTGATATAGTGGTGATTCTGGGTTTACCTCTGGAGATGCAGTGAAGACGTGGGTATTGAGTTTAGACAGTGTAACTCAGTCAATTTTTTTAACCCCACCATACTTAGTAAGAGCCGACAATGATCCCTAGCCAGTGCCACTCAACCTAGCACACTAACAAGTTACGATTGAGTTCTCAGTTTCTGTTTAAGGTGATCATGTTAATCAACAAAATAAAACGATTCAAGCTTACTCATTAAGATAATTACTGCAACTTCACTGTCGTTGTCAAAATAAAAGTGCATGGGGTTGCGTTGAGAAGCAGTCCGCTCTGGAAAAATAAACATTTTAAAAGCACATAACAAAGGCGATTGGTCGGTTGTTTTAAAAGCTATTAGTCATCTTTATATTGAAACCTATTGTGATGAAGGAGTCTTCTTAAAGTACGTGTACTTATGATATTAAAATATGAGCATAAATACTTTGAACAAAGGTAGAACTTAACCGCAAGATCATGTTGAACCTACCTTAACATTGAGATGTTTTTGCCTCCAACAAAAGTTAATATTTGTTGCAATAACCACCTTTGGTTCAACACCAGAGTTCAATCATATTTTATCCAGCTCTGCAGCGAGCCCATCAAAACACTCAGACAAACATGAATATCCCTAACATGGAAGGATAAATCCAAATCATCGAACACAAAAATTGGAAAATACAAATAAGTTAAACTTTCACACTTTATGAAATCAGGAGAATTGTCATATACCTATCAAGATTGAAGGTTGCCAACTTTCCATGAGGCGTTGAGTGCTCTAGGTGTCTTGGTTGTAAATGGTTTTGATGCCTCTACATTCTCCAATGATATCTGCAAACCAAGACAATCATTGACACTATTTAATTGTGAAATATATATTTATTGTATGGAGCACTTGCACGGGATACTTAGGAATATGTACCTGTAAAATGAGTGTTGCTATTGGCAAGTGACATGAGCTGAACCTGAAGCACTCCTTGAGGATTGACTCACTGGTATCTGCTACCTTAACAAAAAATTATGCTCGGTGTTTAACAAAAACTGGTGCGTCAACAAACTTGTAGATTGGATTGCTTTTTGCAACATTGAAAACCACTCAGCTCATACACAATGCCTTCTTCAAAGATATGCTTGAAGGAGTTAAGACAATGGAAGCTGATTGAACCTTGCATTATTGTGGCCTGTGAAAGTAGTATATGAAAGAGAATATGACGAATGTTGAGTAAATGAATCTGCTTAAAAATATCTACAAATATTTGCAGTTACCTTCTCATCAATAGGACCATATGAAAGCCCATCAATTTGTTACATCTATGTAGTCACGTACGCAAGTCCCATCAAGGTTCTTGTAGTTTGTTCCTATAATCTGGGGACAAAAAAACAAATAAAGATCGAACAAAGATTGATATGTAATGAATCTATTGACACAAAGCAAAGAGAGCGATCGTTAGATCGGGAATGATGCCTCGTGCAACATTAAAGCAAGCACCACTGATCCTCCCATGCTCTCTAAGTTGATAGTGAGGCGATAAAATCAGCTGAGTCGCCCTCTTCAACTCCATATATATAGGGTTTGAGGAAATTGAAGAAATGAGGGAAGCCGAAAGGATGAAGAAGTTGTCGATTCCTACGATTGAATGCCATCATTAACCTATATCAATTAATCGATGGAGAGTGGAGTTTTAAATTAACTTCATCAGTTACAAACATCCGAAGGCATCATTTATGTTTGCCTACAAATTTATAAAATTTGTGATATTTAGTAATAAATGAGTGATTATTAAAATAATCTAATTGTGCTACCTAAATATATTTATATAATTATTTTTTATAATTTTTAATGAATAATTTATTATATGTAATCATATATATAATGAGGCAGTTTCTTCTCCTTTTAAGATGTCCACCTCAGCATGATGTGAGTCCTACAAGGAAATTTTTTTATTTTGTCTCTAGTTTTGTCTATTGATTTGAGTAAGAACTTGATTGCTTCAAGGACGTTTTGATATGGGTTTTGTAACAAAAAATAAAAGAAAAAACTCAATAGTTCTCTTTTTCCCGTAGGTTTTCTCTTCAATGGAAGTCTAGGGTTTTCAATTTTTCATCATCGATTAAGACTCATCTGAAAAACACAAATTAGCTCTTTGAGTTCCATGAAGCAGTTTATTTTCTTTAACCTCAACATCTCCCCATCTTTACTCGATTTATCATCAGTTCTTTTATTTTGCTTGATAAATCATGATTGTGGTGCTGGATAAATAGAGAAAACCCCTGATGTTGTGGGTCCTCATCAGCTGAACACCAACGGCTGCACATCTAATGTTAAGGTTGATGGTCAAGCTGCTCCATATAATGTACCATATCAGGAGTCTGCTACCAACCATCACACTAGAAAAGAGGAGTTAGCTGAAGGGGAAGCCCCAAACACTAAGAGGACCTGGATTGAGTGAAATTTATCTGATTGCCACAGCTATTTCGGCAATGAGTCTTCTTTTTATGATTTCTGCATTTTCAATAGTTTCATCAAATTTCGAACCTCATTTGAGATTGTGTTTTCCCTTCATATAATTTCATAAATTATGTAGTTGAAGTTCAAGAGATTTTGTTCATTTTATGGTTAATTACATAATTGACTTTTGATGTTTATGTTTTTCTGTTGCACCTATGTGGAGCACACACAAATGATTACTTATAACTTTGTATGTATGGGTAATAAGTAGAACATATTTTTACATTAACCAAAAATGTTAAGAAAATAACTTACAAACACCAATAGGATCCTTTCTGTCTTTGCAGCTGAGAAAACAAAAAAAAACAACAAAGGAAAAGCAAAAATAGCAGCTAAGGAAGTATGACTTGCAGTATATATGATTGAAACTAGGAGAATGTAATAATTCAACCATTGTTCATCATTCTCTCCTTCAGTGAAAGCATCCATCGAAGTCACTCAAATTGACCACCAACCACTAAAACTAAATAAAAGGTGACAAAATCATACAACCTCAAAATGTTGGTAAGACACTCAATGCAACAATAGGTTCACACACTATCTTACCCTACAATCTAAAAGCATAGCTCTGAAAAATAAAAATTACAAATTACCAAAAAACAACAAATAACAACCAATTTTACGATAATAAACAATAGGTTAAAATAAAAACCATCAAATAAACTCCACAAATTCCTACTACAACAACAAAAATCAGACACAACACGAAATACAAAATATCCATACTTCATTACCCCACTTCAATTAAAATACAAACTTTGGCAAATCAAAGACCACATCAAACACACAAACTAAAAATATTTAAACAGATATAAAAATACGTTTCCGACCCCGGGGTTGCGTGGGGGCTACTCCCCTGGTTTTATTCCATGTTACAATCATGAACTACATTATTTAGAAAGTTTGGAAATGTATTTTTAAAAATGTTCTTACTTTAATTTATTTTAAAAAACTTACTTAGTCATATGTGAGTCACATTTCAAGTGCATTAATTCTAGGGCCTCTTAGTTTTAGTGTTGATGATGAATTATTTATGAATCTATATTATTAATATTGATATACCTTTTATAAATTAATCATTATTTCACTTTATAAATTACAACTTATACCACTGCAATCAAAACAAATGATTAATCAAGATTTTTACTATTATCTAACATGCTGGAGATTTAACCAGATAGGTCACTTACCAAAACATTACTTTCGATTTTGGTAAGCTAAAATTTGCTTCATGTTTTGTACGGTCGAGTTTTATCTGATCGTAGCCGTATAATCATTAACCAATCCCGGTTTAGGTTGACAATAATATATCAATTGAAAAAGGTATTATGTACCCTAATGTTATATTATTAATGGATGGGTGATGGTCGAACACATTCTATTTATTTAATATAGATTTTGCAAAATATAACAATGTCTGGTATATGTTAGTACATGTTAGCTATACTTCAGTTATGCATATTTTTGTCATAACATTGTATGAAAGTTAGTTTTGCATAGCATAAAACATTGTTTTGAATATGTTTACAATTCTAACCACTAAACTGAGATAGCAGTTTAAAACTCCAATATTAACAATAAAAATCAAAATTAATCATTTTCTCTATAACTTTGTAGTCTCTAAAATTTGGTAAGTATGGTGCCTCAAAATTCATATTCAATTCTTACCAAAACCAGCAAAATATGCATCCGATTATGGGTATGATTGACAGAGCATTAGCATAAACATTATACTCATTATTATCCAATCAACACGTGTTAAAAAGCATTTAGTAAACGCATTTATCAAATGCTAATGCTCTCTAAATGCTCTTTACTTAATGTTCTTATATGAATCTTTTAGAGAAGCAATTGCATTTATAATTTATAAAATTAAGTAAAAAATAATTTTTATTTTATTTTATAATATCATAAAATTATGTTTATATCCAAAAAATTATAGAACATAATTTTCCAATTAATTTTTTATCTTCGAAAAATATTATTTCACATTTAAAATATAATTTAATTAATTAAAATATTTTTAAAAGTATACTGTTTTAATATTTTTATAATGAAATTTATTTCTAAAAATAATAAATTTATTTTTAGATATAAATATAATTTTGATATTATTAAAATAAATAAATAATTATATATTTATCTTAATTTTTATATCTTTATATATATATATATATTCTAAATATATTTTTTACAATTAAATATATATATATATATATATATATATATATTTATTTATTTATTTATTTATATTATACTAATTTATGCTAATTTTAAAATATTATACTGCTAATGTTCCACCAATCGATTTATTAAATAATTTAATAAGAGCATACAACTTTTGTAGCATAATGCTTATATAGCATACTACTTCTGATTTATCATCATTTGTGTCAATCAAACTCTATTCCTCAATAATCTCTCTATAGCTTCCTTTATATTTAATATATTTGTTTTAAAATTATTGGTTTAGAATTTATTCTGAATATATCAACGTAATAAATCATTTATCAACTAAATATGTGATAAGATTTTGTTCATCAATTTTAACAATCATTTTAATAAATCATCAGATTTGAGGGAAAACGACTATTTTCTACTATATACTTTCCAGTATATAAACTACGATTATAATGAAATCTATCAAAATATTCATAATTGATAGGATCAAATATTTTGCAACTAGATCAAGATTTTCACAATTCAAAATGGATACAACTTAAATATTTTTAAATTGACATAATAAAGTTTGAAAACAAAAATCTTGTATGCAATCTATTATAGAGATTCACATCCAACTAAATGGTGTCAATCTTTTCTTTGGAACAATACGTGTCAGTATTTACATTTTAGGTTTTGATAAGATTTCCACCTATACAATATTCTTAATTTAAGATTATTTTAATATTTAAATTTATAAAAAAATCTGACTGGAATTTTAAAAATCAATGTTAAACCTACTCATATAAATAATGAGTTATAATAGGGAGTGTATTCAAACGTATATTTAAAAAACACTTTAAATCCAGCGTTATTAAACATATCATTTCATAAAACACTATGAAATCTACTATTATTGAACAAGATTTAAGTTGGAGATGTTAGAGTGGTTTAAGTATTTCTAAAGTGTTTGAGATGAGGGTCTTAGTTATAAAAATAAAAATCTAAATCTATTGTTTTAGATGAGATTCTAGAGTGGTTTAACAAAAATCATACCATAATCTTCAATTCACCTAAAACATCTAAAAACTCATTAAAAATCAAATCATTTCAATTTAACGATTCATCACCCCTTTTAATATTTTATGTTTTGTGATTTTTTTGTGTTATTCTATTAGAAATGAAAAATAGTTATCCCCTAGACATTATTTGAGAAATGATTTGACACATGTCATCTCTACATTTATTTTTCACTAAAAAAGATGACGTGACATGTTAGAATTGACGACATGGCTTATGGATTAATATGACATGTCAATTACATTTAATGTAAGATTTAAAATTTTGGTAAAATTTTTAAAATATGGAAATAACTATTCATCTTTATTGAACTATATTTATTTATATATGATATTAAATAATTCCCTAGACATTATTTGCGAAATGATTTGACACATGTCATCTCTACATTCATTTTTCACTAAAAACAAATGATGTGACATGTTAGAACTGATGACATGGTTTATGGATTATATGACATATCAATTACATTTAATGTAAGATTTAAATTTTTTGGTAAACTTTTTAAAATATGAAAATAACCAATACATCTTCATTAAACTAAATCTATTTAAATATGATATTAAATAATACAATAATAAAATATAAATTATTTTATAAATTTCAAAATATTGTTTAAGTCTATTTTTATAATCATACAATTTTTATTACTAAACCAAATTTTCAAAATTTAATACTTTTTAAAAGATAATAATAACCGCTTAGTCGTAATATTATTTGTTTTTTTATATTCATAACTTTTAGAAATTAGGTTTAGTTTTTTTATTTTGTTAATTATTAAAATTTTATATCAGTTTTTGTAAGGAAATACTATACAAATTGATTTGATATATCTTAACAAAAATAAATAATTGAAAGTCTCTTTAAGATTATAACTATATATACATCTCTTATCTCTTAAATATAATTTTAAATAAATCAATTTTTTTTTAGTTTTGTGTAATTTTTCATAGTGAACAAATTTTCTTATATAGAAATGCTCATATGGTAAATTATATCGACGATTGGCTAATGAATTAAATGCTTTTGTTTATTATTATCTTGCTAGTTAAACTCAAATAATGGTTACGGAGATGTGAGATAATGTTTTGGGGTTTTTTCCCCCTTTATAACGTGTCAGTTACTGTTTTATGTGTTGTTGTATTGTTGATATTTGCAAATGTATAATAATTGTGGTAGTGGATTGTATGAGATTATTATGGAAGTTAACGATGAAAATATATTTTATTAGTTGATCCAAAGAGCCAGAAATCTTTGTGACGTTTCATGGTGATTAAGATAGATTAAGCAATATTAAGTGTGCAACCCCACGCCTGTCCAGTCCTATTATCTTTTAGGTTGTGGCTTGCGTTCAGTCTTAAATAGTATAAGACTAAGTCAAGTACAAATTTTGAAGTCATGTAAAAAGACAAAAAAGTAACGTAAAACGAATTTAGGACTGTGGTGCTCACTAATTAACACATCCATGATCCAACTCAATTATTAAAAAATTCCTTTCGTATTTCCATAAATATTTTTGATCATTTTCCTATGAATTAAAAAACACACACAAATATCCCAGATTTTAACAATGAATTGACTTTGCTATATATTAAACGTCATAAAGATTCCCAAAATTAAATCACCATATTTGTCTCCCCCAGAAGCACACAATCCATTCATCTAGGTGTTTGGCCCTTCAGATTAACAAATTAGCAACACACACTAAAACTTACTCTTGCATCAACACTCAAAGGTTTAAGCTTCTTATCGGCTGAGAGTAAAGTAGCAAAAAGAATAATATTCATGTAAAATTTGACAAAAAAACCCCAATGGCAAAGATATTGGACGAACCATGCTAAATTAACAAAGAAAAAACTTACCGTGATCTCGTGCATCACCTTTATATGTAGGATAAGTTAGTATTTCATATCAACATTCTCAACAAACTTTCTCCAGCAATTCCACTGCCAAGTGGTTAGCAGCTTTGTATCACTTTGCCTGCAATTAAAGTACTACAGCTTAGTGGGGCTATAAACGAAGCTAGCAATAAGAGCCTCCATTGCTGAACAAAGGCAACCAACATGTGGTTCCTTTCTATATACAATAACATATCCAAGAAGAATCAAACAAAATAGACGATCAACTAAACGAAGAAGGATTCCATACCCAACATAAACCATGAGCACAGATGAAGGCAGTCCCTACACTCAGTCAAAAACACTAAGGATGAAAACTTTATAAAGCCTACGATTTTGCAGCTGCTTCTCAGTTTCACGTCGAATAAATCTCTGAGGAGGTGTTGGAAAGTGATCAACAGGTCGACGCTTATTGATCATTGGATCAGCGTAGACTATCCCATTAAAAACAATAAAACAAATAGAAACTGAATTTGTTCCAGTAAGTGAAATAAACAATAGATTCAGAGTACCTACTCGAGCCCTTTTAAGAGAATGTAAATTTACGAAGCATAATATCTCCAATAATTTGTATAGACAACAGATTCAGTGGAGGCGAATTACAATCTCATCTACCAGAACCATATCGATCCTCATAAGCTCTACATCTGTCTTGACATTCTTAGCTTCCCATGAACAGAGGAGACTGGTACGAACAGTCTCCTTACATCTGCTAACAACTCAAACAGAAGAATTTGAGGATTCACCATATTAGCATAGTGTGATAATAGCATAAGATATCAAGAAAAAAAGATGAGCAATGGCTTCTCCTTTGCATCTCATATAAATAGTGTATGAGAGAGGTGAGGAACACCTAGAAGCTGGAAGGATGAGGATTTTGTTTTTTGATAGGATTGAATGCCATCAGTTACATCATACATTTAACAGTGGATGAGTGGAGGATCAAAGTAATTTGTCGGTTTCAGAAAGGTAATGAGAGGAAGGAAAGGGGAGGGGGTAGAGACGAAGTAACAAAGGTTTCTGTTTAATGCGCTCACGATTAATATTTTGTATTGGGCCAGTGAAATACTAAAATTCAACTTCATTCGACAAAATTAAGAAACAACTATATATAATTAAAAAAGAGGAACACGTGGCGCAAAACGCCTATGAAAAGAAAAAGACATGTTTTATTGTATTAGATATTAACCCTTATTTATCAGTTAATTACTAGTATAACTCTAATTTTATTTTAATTACTAGTTTGTTTTTCATACCTAATTTACCCTTATTTTCTTTGTTAACAAAAAAAAATAATTACGAAAATGCCATTAATGAATTTTTGAAATATTTACGATTTTGCCATTGACACACTTATTCTGTTCACGTTTTATGTAATCACAAACTTAATTATATTCTTCTTTAGCCACATATTTACTTAAAAATTTACAGACTTAGTAAGATTTCCACAGATTTATTATAACAAATTTGTCACGTTTGACCACAGATTTATTAAATTTTGACAGATTTAATTAGAAATTGTTAGATTTAATTTATTTGGCCACAAATTTACTTAATTTGAATAGATTTACGTAAGATTTGATAGATTTATTTTTTCTTTAGCCACATATTTACTTGATTTCGACATATTTATTTTTGATTTGGCTGATTTATTATTTTTTAACCACAAACTTACTTAATTTTGACAGATTTAGTTAAAAATTTGACAGATTTATTATTTATTTGACCACAAATTTGATACAATTGGACTGATTATTTAATTTTAAGCGATATATCTTTTTGTAGTTTGGCCACAGATTTTTTTTTAATTCTCTTTATCCGGAATGGTTATTGCAAACCAAATTAAACCCTTTAATTCGAAAATTATTTCATTACCAACAGTTTAAATTGATTTAACCCAAAACGTTTCAGACCAACCATAATTTGAATCAACAACATGTAAACCAAATTTATTTAATTAAACCAAACCAAATTTAATTTAAACCAAACAAAAAAAAAACCAATCCACAAATCCCTCACACGTGATTGCCTTCTTTTATTTGTCGACGTCAACTGCCTTCTTCATAACCATGTCAATGACGTTTTCAGGTTGCCATTTATTTATTTTCTTCTCTCATGGTGCAAATAAAAATTGTTTGTGGTCATTGGATTTCTAGTAAAAACAAATGGTTATTTGGTGTTGACAAAGCAGCGAAGAGTAAAACTATAACCGTAGACACAACAAAATTAGTTATGATGATTTTGTTTATATGGTGATCGAAGAGTACAAGGTTAATGAGCAGATTTACGACGTGGAACCCATGACCAAGAGATCCACCAACAGTGAAAACATCAGCAGCTGTCTCTATAGCCTTGAACTTGGCTTTGTATCAGACGCCAGTGTCAACAAAACCAAACAAGTTCAAAATTCGCCTGTTCTCTTTCCCACAGATTTTTCTCTATTGTTGTTTCACTAACTCAACTGAATATTCTACTAGTACAGATAGATCACTTACAACCGAGTATGTTAAGTACAAAGTTTAGAATGAACAACAACACACTAGAGAAATCTAAGAAATCCAAACTCCAGAATAATCACACAAAGTTTCTATGACATGAACATCCAAACTGACATAAACCTTGATGGCTTCACCCATCAACCCTACACTAGAGTAAAAACTAATATGTGAAGTTCCTACAAGCACAAGATCGCGTCCGGTGAGCACGGCCATGACATGAAATTGCTTCCCTTGCTGCAATATTTTGAGAGATGCACATAAGACAAAGTGAACTCACTGATGTCACTTTTTCACTACACAGAGCTACGAAAATGCCAAGATCTTATTTATCATTACCATTTCTAAGGACACCCGAAAGAAGAGCGTTCCATGATACAACATCTTTATATTCTTGAACACCATAACAGAATCAACCAGTTGTCCGAGCTTTTAGTACATGTCAACAAGCTTAGATTTAGATATGGTTCCTCTCTGAGGAGAAGAAGAAGAGAAGACCAAAGCGCAAACCTAGTTTCTCAACTCGATATACCCTTATGGTTACTGATATAGCCGAGGGGATTAAGGCGGTTTCCAACATCGCCGAGGGAGACTCAGATTTAGGGTTTCTCTTCAGCAAGGGATAGTGGCCGCCGGGAATTGTTAGTGATAATCTGGGAGTCACACAAATCGACAGCAATCGGAGGTGTTGGTAATGAATCTTATGAACCCTAAAAAAATTCTTCTTTTGTAAAAAAAATCTGTTTTTCATTGGAGATGTACAGCGGAGTGAGTTTTATTTTTATTATGTGTTTTATAAAATTTAATAATAATGGCAGTAATGTAATAACTATCAACTGAGAGGGTTATTTTGTCTTTCTAGACCTATTTTAACGTGTGTACATAATGTAGAGTTAGACTAGTAATTAGTCGAAAAATAAGAGTTAATCTAAGTAATTTTCTATTAACTAATACAAATATGTCTACTCTCTTTTTTTGAATGCTAAACTAGACTTTGACCCGATGTATGGGTAATTTTTCATTTTATTAATCGTAATTTTGAAAAATATGCTAATGTACTATTTCAATATTTTTTTATATTTCATTCATATATTACTCTCATTATAATATAGTATTACATCTAGGTTATGAGAGATGGAAGATCGACGTAGATGTAAATGCTGAAATGAACCTAGTATGATTTTTTTATGGTAGATAAAAATTGTATTTCTCTTTCAATAGAGAAGATTACAAAAAATAAAATAAAATGAGGCGTATAACTAAATAGAATATTATATTTAGATGTTACTAGATGACTTCCCGCAATATTGCGGAATAACATCATTTAAATATTATTTGCAGTAAAAAAGTTTTGCATATAAATTTAATTTATAATAATTTTAATAAATCGTTTTCAATCAAAATCAAAAGAGTGTTTGTAAATGTAACAAAAGAATAAAATTAAATTTTATTATATTAATCATTTTAACACCTTCATCTCATAGTTATAAGAAAATAAAAATTTAAATAAAAAACTATAATATTTGAGTTGTGATATATATATATATATATATATATATTTATATTTATATAGTATTTATGTCAAAATCAGAAATAATAAGTTTGAAAAGATTCTATTATATTAATGATTGGATCAAGTAAATATTTAGAATTCTATTATAATCCTTAATTCTACTTATTTTATAAAGTTGAAATAGTATTATTAATTTAAATTGATGACTCATTAATCAAATCATAAAAATATGATAAACAAGTAAAGTTATCTAAAATCAGGTAAAAAATGACACATAAGAAAAATCATTTCTCAAATAATAGTATAATATATATATCACAACTCAAATATTCATTATGAACAATTTTACAAAGTATGTATATAATTATAATATTCAATAAATATTTTTTAAAACAAAAATAAATTTGCGCTTTCAAAGTTCCATCAGAATTTAGTATCCCCTATATATTAATACTCGAGCATTACAACTTTTAAATGTAGTCACGTGTCATCACGAGGATAATTCTCAGAATCCTTAGAAAAAAGTTAGTTCATCTAAATATATATTATACTTTTATTAAATTAACATTTATGTTGATCAGAAGTGCATAAAAGAATATAATTCTTTACTTAAATAAGAGCTACAGAACTCGTAATATGATTAAAATATATGTCATAATTAATGTTTAGAATAATAAAGATTTGATAATATTTTTTGTATCCTTCATCATTTTTGTTTAATTTATATTATTAAAAATAAAATAAATAATCACATTAACCATATAATATAAAATCTAGACTTTTTCTTATATGTTATATTTTGAATTTTTTTAAAACGACTATAAATTAGTAAAATAGTTAAGGGCCTTACAATGAAAATTTTGTGAACAATGTTTATACTTTTTTTATTATAAAAGACACAAATAATCATAAAATCATATGAATATGAAGTAACATTTTATAGATATCTAGATTAGATATACATACATATATACTTTAATATTGTTTAAATTAAACTATACATCATATAAAATACATATATGTTGATTGTATATTTAGATGGGCAATTATAACATATTTGGTAGCCATCATTACAATATATTAATATACGAGCTATATATATATATATTAATCCCAGAGTATTACAATATATTTTGGTAATCACATGTCATCATTACAATGATTATTAAAATCCTTAGAAAAATAAGTTAGTTCATCTAAACATATATTATACTTTTATTAAACTAAATATCAAATTAATTAGTAGTTTTTTGTCATCCATTAATTAATAGTGTATAAAAGAATATTTTCTCTTCTTTCTTAAAATAAAAATTCCAAAATTGTCTAATATGGATAAAAAATATATGAAAATTAATAATTTTGAATAATAAAGATTTGATAACAATTTATGTATATTCCATAATTTTTGTTCAATTTTATATTCTTAAAAATATTAACAATCACATAAGTATATAATAAAAAATTTTGATTTTTTCTTATATGTTATACTTTGAATTTGTTTAAAATAAATTACTAAGACTGCTAAAAATCTACGTTGAAATTGTTTTTATAAATATTTTAACTTTTTTATTCTAGAAAGATATAAATTATCATAAAATCATATAAATATGAAGTCTAATTGAATATATATTTAAATTATATATATAGATACACATTTATTTTAATATCGTTTAAATTAAAATATATACCATGTATAAAATACATAAACATGTCAATTTTAATACTTGCATTGAGTTGGAGCCTTAGTTAATAAATATTCGTATTAATAAAAATCATATTCTGGTTACAACAAATATAAAAATGTTAATAAATCATATGAGTACCAAGCCTAAATAAATAAATATTTATATTAGAATATGTTATATATCTATGTTAATATCATTTAATTTTAGTTATATACTATATAAAATAAATAAATGATTTATTTTGATTTTTATCAACAAAAAGTATTGTAAATAAAAAGAAATTTTTTAGTATGTTCTTACTCGAATTTAATTATGTATGTAATAATTACTCGCTCCTAAATTATTTAATATATTTATTATTGCATAATATGTAAATTAACACAAAATAAATAACAATATCTATAAATAATTTGTATACATAATTAATGTTCATTTCCCGCAAACACGGATCTCAAATGTTACTTGATCATATCATTTCAAAGATATGATTATTCATATTGAAGTGAGATGGTGAATTACAACATTCGGATGATATCATTGAAATTTAATGTAAACTAAATAGGTTTAAAGAAATATCAACAAACATGATTTTATATTGACGGTTCATAACTATACGTTTGGAGATTTGATATCATGGTTGAAAGATCAAAGTTAATATTCAACGACTATTAGTATATAAATTTTACTTTGTGCATGCGCGCGGGTAATCACCTAGTTTTATATTAAACATGTATCGTGTATAATATCTGTTAACCAAAATCTAAACCGAAGTTGTGTAGAACTCATCGGAGTGAAGTAGTTTTATATTTCCCCAAGTTGCTAAGTTTTTGAGAACTCTCCCACTTCCGGTTGCGTCTTCGTCCTCTTCGCGTTCACATCTGTCTCTTTGTCCTCTCTCATGCCTAAGGTTTGTGTTTTGACTCTTTCCTCTTGTAGTCTACTCAATTGTTACATTGTTCCTGCTTCCATTCAAAGTTATGTTCTTTATGACTCATTGATGACTGAACCAAGTATCTAGGCAAACAATTTCTTTACCAATCGTTATAGTTTCAGGGAGCGTATGAAATATAAATAGTATTAAAAAGTTTATATTATGATGCTTATTCAAGCTGAAAAACATGAATATTCATATAATCTATAATATCCACATACGTGTTTACATTATGATTCTCAAAAGAATGAGCTATCTCAGCTGGTCTTATTAGCTTATTAGAAGTGGATGTGTTCTTCCTCTTTTGCTGTTTTCTTCCTCTTTCTGACTATTTCTATGTCTTTTCTAGTTTCCAAGTTGATGGAGGCACCAAGGTGGCTATCAAGATGTCTTGGTTCCCGAATCTAACCTATAACTATGGACAGTTTTTCCTAGACATTCCTTTCAATTTTTCTGAGTATGTGACTCCTGCGGTTAAAGAAAATCTCAAAGAGGGAGAAGATTTACTTGAGTGTTAACGCCAATACTGGACATGCTCCTTGATATTTCAGGGTTGTATTTCTCCTTTATGTCCTATATCTTTCTTAATATAATCATGCATAGGCCTTAGACTTCTTCACTGAATTTAGTCATAGTATACGTTTTCGTAGGCCTCTTCAAGTAATATAGTTGGTGGACTTTTCCTTCACGATGTTGATCGGAGATATATTTTTTCTATCTATCTTTTCCCAGGAAAGTAGCAACGAAAAAGGTTTCGTTTTGTACTTTTTGTTGCTGTAAATGCCATTTACAGTTCAATATTAAGTTTCTTTTATTGTGTACTTAAGAGCACCTCCATTGGAAGACACTTAGAGGGGTCCTTAGCAAAAAGTGGTGGTGGGTCCCACCACTTTTGTTAAGGACCACTCCTAAAAACTCTTATTTAAGGACCGCTCCTTACACTATTTTGTGGGCTCCACTGACACGTGGCGGTCCACGATTGGTTGGTTTTAAATTCTTTTTTTTTAATTTTTTTTAAATGGAAAAAATAAAATAAAAAAAAGTTAAGGACCCCATAGGGGTCTTTAACTGATGGAGATGCTCTAAGGCATTCAAACGGGAGGTAGTGTTTGTTGTTGATATAAGTAAAATCATGGCTGGAAAACCTCTCGGGGATGTTAAAAAATGCGATATCGAAATCTCTATCTAAGCTTAATCCCGGAAATTGAGGTGAGTCTCCATGCTAATATTGATTGCTTATCTTTTCTAGCAATCTTTTTGTGTCCTTAGACTAGATGAAGTTAATGCCTGGAAACTGAAAGTGTTCCCTATGACTAATAGGTGTACCCTTCAAATATTTTGAATCTGACGTCCTCAAGTCCCTTGATGATATATGGGAGATACAAAGGAAAGTTCCCTATAATGTGAAAGCTAATGGTCTGCTAGGAGATCTGAGCAGCCTTTTTGTAGACTTGACTGTACAAAGTGCAAAAGACATACCCCTTGATAAAGTAAGTTCATCACCTTCCTTCTCATTATCATTCCCTAGGAGCTTCCTTCTAAAGACATTCATTTTTAATAAATTGTTCAGGTGTTTGCAAAAAAATGTGCTTGACTTGCTTACTGCTGAGAAGTATTGCTCCATGGCGCTTAAAACTTATATGAGTAAGGCTTTATGATAGACTTGAATGGGACTTCATCGAGGAAGTGTTGCATAGATTGGGCTTCCATCCGCAGTGGGTTCGGCTGATCATGCAATGTATCTCAACGGTGACATACTCTTACCTAATTAAAGGTTCGTCTAGAGGAAGAGTTCGACCGAGTAGGGGAATCCCAAGGAAACCCTCTATCTCCCTACATCTTCATACTATGTAGTGAGGTTCTCTCGGGATTATGTAACCGTGCACAAGAAGAGGGTTCTCTTCATGGAATAAAAGCTGCCAGAGGTAGCCCCCATATCAACCATCTTTTATTTGCGGACTACACGATGTTGTTCCTTAGAACCGACAAGGGAAGTAGACAAGCACTCACACGGATTTTGAAGCGTTATGAAGAAGCCTTCGGACAGTGCATCAATGTTGCTAAGTCATCCATCACCTTCTCACGAAAAGCTCCGGCAGCCCTGAAGATAGCAGTTAAGGAAGATTTACAAATTACTAAAGAAGGATGTATTGGAAAATACCTAGGACTACCGGAACATTTTGGGAGAAAAAAAGAATGCATAGTTCCTTCTATGTGTTTCTTTCAAACAGTTTTGAACTCGAGTTTAGCCAGCCAAAGTTTGTCATCATCATATGTATCAAAATCCATCTGAGTCCATCAGACAATTGTTGTAAAACGCAAGGTGACGGGGATGAGTTTACAGAGGTTAAACGTTCTGGTCTTCCACCATTTCATTTTTCTATACTTGATTAATTTCGTGGAGCAATTCAAAAAACTTAGATTTTTATTTTTTTGTAGTTGAAAATCTATTAATATATGTTTAATTGTAATTAACAATTAGGTGAGAACTTGCGTCCTGCGTATAGTGAATTTAAATAAAAATTATTTTTTTTGCTGTTTATAAACATTCGGCTATCTAATATTTTTTTCATTTGATGTTAACAAAGTTTAAACAAAAGTTATGCTGCAAAGTTTGAGTTATGCCATTCACATTCCTTAGACATTATTTGCAAAATAATTTTGACACATATCCTCTCTACAATCAATTTTACAAAATAAATGTAACATGACACACAAGAAAGATGACGTGTCCTATAACTAAATGTGACATGGATGATTCTAATTAATGATGATTTATAGTTTTGATAAGGTTTTTAGAGTATGATATTAGAATATACATCATCATTAAAGTAAATATATTCATAATATAATAATATTTTATTTTTTGGAAATATTATTTATTCTTACTATCAAAATATATTTTCAAAATTTTCTACGATATTTTATAAAATTATAATTTTTAGTCGTAATACCATTATATTTTTATATCTATAGATTTTAGAAATATCATCAGTATTATTTTTTGATAATTATATAAATTTTATAATAATTTTTAGTTAATTTTATACAAGTTGATTAGTATATTTATCCAAAAGAAATAGATAAAAATCTATCTAACATTATAATTTATATATATAGATCTATTTTTAATAAAATTAAAAAAAATATTTAATTTATCTTAATTTTAATTTTAAGATCAACTAAATCAAAATTTATTTTAAAATACTGTTTAGAAAATAATAAAATTTAAAAATTTTTTAGATATAATTTAAATTTAAAATTTTTATTACTGAACATAATGCAGGAAATCACCTAGTACCCTATATATTTATAGCGAAATCGTAAATCTAGGTATACCAAAAATTTAGATGCATTATTTATGAATAAAATATATGCATATTGACAAAAGGCATGTGGGATATACTGGTGTCTGAAGTCAGCATTTATTTCAATATACTGGTGAATAAATGAAAAGAAAAAAAAAGGTTAGATTTGTATCATGTAGACCAAGCCATCATCACCTTAAGAAAATCCTACTTTTGCAAGTTATTTTTTTGTCAACCTTTTGCAAGTTATTAAATTTAAAATATTAACTATATACAAAATATCATAATATATCATAATATTTTTTTTTCAAAATATCATAATATTAATTTACTTTATTTGTTCATTCAGGAATTGAGATTTTATTCATCGATTTAGCGCACAAAATTGAATAACATACCGGAATGTACCGGTATCATATGATAGCCTGACGATTCACTTGAATTCACACTAAAATCAGGCTGGAAAGCATCAATCGCGTCAATACCTAAAAGAACATTACGTCTTACTAGCTTCATATAAATAATAAGTGAACCAATAACCAAATGGGTTCATAATTTATATTGTATTTATATCAAAAATTCTGCTTAGATATGATGATGAAACCTACATATAGGTTAAAAGAATGTACAAAGTACATGTTAGATCATAAAAACTATTTGTATATGAATTTATACTATTTATACCACTCTATTTGCACCACATCATTATAAATGTTTAAACATATTAGTTTTTTATGAACATATCAGTTACATCAGCTTTGTTGATTATAGAATCTATGATTCATCATAGATCACTTGAATTCATTACCCCAGCACAGTATGATAAACTATCACCTAGTTAATGGCAAATTTAAAGGACTTAACTTCAAAGAAAAAACTGTTATTATGTA